>JANJXV010001868.1:0-67769 GCA_024803745.1 Megascapheus bottae | reverse complement strand
CTCCATTCTGTGGCTTCACACACCTCCATTCTGAGTTCACACACCTCCATTCTGTGACTTCACACACCTCCATTCTGTAACTTCACACACCTCCATTCTGTGACTTCACACACCTCGATCCTATGAGTTCACACACCTCCATTCTATGAATTCACACACCTCCATTCTGTGATTTCACACACCTCCATTCTATGACTTCACACACCTCCATTCTGTGACTTCACACACCTCCATTCTGAGTTCACACACCTCCTTTCTATGACTTCACACACTTCCATTCTATGACTTCACACACCTCCATTCTGTCGCTTCACACAACTCCATTTTAACTTCACACACCTCCATTCTGTGACTTCTCACACCTCCATTCTGTGACTTCACACACCTCGATCCTATGACTTCACACACCTCCATTCAATGGATTAACACACCTCCATTCTGTGATTTCACAAACCTCCATTCTATGACTTCACACACCTCCATTCTGTGACTTCACACACCTCCATTCTGAGTTAACACACCTCCATTCTATGACTTCACAAACCTCCATTCTGAGTTCACAGACCTCCATTCTATGACTTCACACACCTCCATTCTATGACTTCACTCACCTTCATTCTAACTTCACACACCTCAATTCTGACTTCACACACCTTAATTCTGTGACTTCACACACCTCCATTCTATGATGTCACACCCTTTCATTCTATGACTTCACACACCTCCATTCTGTGGCTTCACACACCTACATTCTGAGTTCACACACCTCCATTCTGTGACTTCACACACCTCCATTCTGTGATTTCACACACCTCCAATCTGATTTCACACACCTCCATTCTATGACTTCACACACCTCCATTCGTTGACATCAAAAACACCATTCTATGACTTCACACACCTCTATTTTGACTTCACACACCTCCATTCTATGAGTTCACACACGTCCATATTATGACTTCACACACCTCCATTCTATGACTTCACACACCTCAATTTTATGACTTCACAAACCTCCATTCTATGACTTCACACACCTCCTTTCTGTGACTTCACACACCTCCACTCTATGACTTCAAACACCTTCATTCTTACTTCACAAACATCCATTCTATGACTTCACACACCTCCATTCTATGACTTCACACACCGCCATTCTGTGACTTCACACACCTCCATTCCATGACTTCAAACACCTTCATTCTGACTTCACACACCTCCATTCTCTGACTTCACGGACCTCAGTTCTGTGACGTGACACACCTCCATTCTGACTTCACACACCTTCATTCTATGATTTCACACACCTCCATTCTATGACTTCACACACCTCCATTCTGTGACTTCACACACCTCCATTCTGACTACACACCCTCCATTCTGACTTCACACACCTCCATTCGTAGCTTCACACACCTCCATTCTGACTTCACACACCTCCATTCTGTGACTTCACACACCTCCATTCTGTGACTTCACACACCTCCATTATGTGACGTCACACACCTCGATCCTATGACTTCACACACCTCCATTCTGTGGCTTCACACACCTACATTCTGAGTTTACACACCTCCATTCTGTGACTTCACACACCTCCATTCTGTGATTTCACACACCTCCAATCTGACTTCACATACCTCCATTCTTTGACATCAAAAAACACCATTCTATGACTTCACACAACTCCATTTTGACATCACACACCTCCATTCTATGAGTTCACACACCTCCATTTTATGACTTCACACACCTCCATTCTATGACTTCACACACCTCCATTCTGTGATTTTGCACACCTCCAATCTGACTTCACACACCTCCATTCTGTGACTTCACACACCTCCACTCTATGACTTCAAACACCTTCATTCTTACTTCACAAACATCCATTCTGTGACTTCACACACCTCCATTCTGTGACTTCACACACCTTCATTCTGACTTCACACACCTCCATTCTGTGACTTCACACACCTCAATTCTGTGACTTCACACACCTCCATTCTGACTTCACACACCTCCATTCTATGATTTCACAAAACTCCATTCTATGACTTCACACACCTCCATTCTGTGACTTCACACACCACCTTTTTGACTTCACACACCTCCATTATGTGACTTCACACACCTCCATTCTGTGACTTCACACACCTACGTTTTGACTTCACACACTTCCATTCTGTGACTTCACACACCTCCATTCTGTGACTTCACACACCTCTATTGTTTCACTTCACATACCTCCATTCTTTGACTTCACACACCTCCATTCCATGACTTCACACACCTCCATTCTATGAGTTCACACACCTCCATTCTATGAGTTCACACACCTCCAATTTGACTTCACACACCTCCATTCTATGACTTCACACACCTTCATTCTTACTTCAGAAACATCCATTCTCTGACTTCACACACCTCCATTCCATGAATTCACAAACCTCCATTCTGTGACTTCACACACCTCCATTCTGAGTTCACACACCTCCATTCTGTGACTTCACACACCTCCATTCTTCCTTCACACACCTCCATTCTATGACATCACACACTTCCATTCTATGACTTCACACACCTCCATTCTGTGGCTTCACACACCTCCATTCTGAGTTCACACACCTCCATTCTGTGACTTCACACACCTCCATTCTGTAACTTCACACACCTCCATTCTGTGACTTCACACACCTCGATCCTATGAGTTCACACACCTCCATTCTATGAATTCACACACCTCCATTCTGTGATTTCACACACCTCCACTCTATGACTTCACACACCTCCATTCTGTGACTTCACACACCTCCATTCTGAGTTCACACACCTCCTTTCTATGACTTCACACACTTCCATTCTATGACTTCACACACCTCCATTCTGTCGCTTCACACAACTCCATTTTAACTTCACACACCTCCATTCTGTGACTTCTCACACCTCCATTCTGTGACTTCACACACCTCGATCCTATGACTTCACACACCTCCATTCAATGGATTAACACACCTCCATTCTGTGATTTCACAAACCTCCATTCTATGACTTCACACACCTCCATTCTGTGACTTCACACACCTCCATTCTGAGTTAACACACCTCCATTCTATGACTTCACAAACCTCCATTCTGAGTTCACAGACCTCCATTCTATGACTTCACACACCTCCATTCTATGACTTCACTCACCTTCATTCTAACTTCACACACCTCAATTCTGACTTCACACACCTTAATTCTGTGACTTCACACACCTCCATTCTATGATGTCACACCCTTTCATTCTATGACTTCACACACCTCCATTCTGTGGCTTCACACACCTACATTCTGAGTTCACACACCTCCATTCTGTGACTTCACACACCTCCATTCTGTGATTTCACACACCTCCAATCTGATTTCACACACCTCCATTCTATGACTTCACACACCTCCATTCGTTGACATCAAAAAACACCATTCTATGACTTCACACACCTCTATTTTGACTTCACACACCTCCATTCTATGAGTTCACACACCTCCATATTATGACTTCACACACCTCCATTCTATGACTTCACACACCTCAATTTTATGACTTCACAAACCTCCATTCTATGACTTCACACACCTCCTTTCTGTGACTTCACACACCTCCACTCTATGACTTCAAACACCTTCATTCTTACTTCACAAACATCCATTCTATGACTTCACACACCTCCATTCTATGACTTCACACACCGCCATTCTGTGACTTCACACACCTCCATTCCATGACTTCAAACACCTTCATTCTGACTTCACACACCTCCATTCTCTGACTTCACGGACCTCAGTTCTGTGACGTGACACACCTCCATTCTGACTTCACACACCTTCATTCTATGATTTCACACACCTCCATTCTATGACTTCACACACCTCCATTCTGTGACTTCACACACCTCCATTCTGACTTCACACCCTCCATTCTGACTTCACACACCTCCATTCTGACTTCACACAGCTCCATTCTATGAATTCACACACCTCCATTCTGTGACTTCACACACCAACTTTTTGACTTCACACACCTCCATTCTGTGACTTCACACACCTCCATTCTGTGACTTCACACACCTCCGTTTTGACTTCACACACTTCCAATCTGTGACTTCACACACCTCCATTCTGTGACTTCACACACCTCTATTGTTTCAGTTCACACACCTCCATTCTGTGACTTCACACACCTCCATTCTGAGTTCACACATCTCCATTCTTTGACTTCACACACCTCCATTTTATGACTTCACACACCTCCATTTTGTGACTTCACACACCTCCATTCTATGAGTTCACACACCTCCAATTTGACTTCACACATCTCCATTCTCTGACTTCACACACTTTCATTCTTACTTCAGAAACATCCATTCTCTGACTTCACACACCTCCATTCTATGACTTCACAAACCTCCATTCTGTGACTTCACACACCTCAATTCTGAGTTCACACACCTCCATTCTATGACTTCACACACTTCCATTCTATGACTTCACACACCTCCATTCTGTGGCTTCACACACCTACATTCTGAGTTCACACACCTTCATTCTGTGACTTCACACACCTCCATTCTGTGACTTCTCACACCTCCATTCTGTGACTTCACACACCTCGATCCTATGACTTCACACACCTCCATTCAATGGATTAACACATCTCAATTCTGTGAATTCACAAACCTCCATTCTATGACTTCACACACCTCCATTCTGTGACTTCACACACCTCCATTCTGAGTTCACAGACCTCCATTCTATGACTTCACACACCTCCATTCTATGACTTCACTCACCTCCATTCTGACTTCACACACCTCCATTCTGACTTCACACACCTTAATTCTGTGACTTCACACACCTCCATTCTATGATGTCACACACTTTCATTCTAGGACTTCACACACCTCCATTCTGTGACTTTACACACCTCCAATCTGATTTCACACACCTCCAATCTGATTTCACACACCTCCATTCTATGACTTCACACACCTCCATTCGTTGACATCAAAAAACACCATTCTATGACTTCACACAACTCAATTTTGACTTCACACACCTCCATTCTATGAGTTCACACACCTCCATTTTATGACTTCACACACCTCCATTCTATGACTTCACACACCTCCTTTCTGTGACTTCACACGCCTCCACTCTATGACTTCAAACACCTTCATTCTTACTTCAGAAACATCCATTCTGTGACTTCACACACCTCCATTCTGTGACTTCACACACCTCGGTTTTGACTTCACACACTTCCATTCTGTGACTTCACACACCTCCATTCTGTGACTTCACACACCTCTATTGTTTCACTTCACACACCTCCATTCTTTGACTGCACACACCTCCATTCCATGACTTCCCACACCTCCATTCTATGAGTTCACACACCTCCATTCTATGAGTTCACACACCTCCAATTTGACTTCACACACCTCCATTCTATGACTTCACACACCTTCATTCTTACTTCAGAAACATCCATTCTCTGACTTCACACACCTCCATTCTATGACTTCACAAACCTCCATTCTGTGAGTTCACACACCTCCATTCTAGGATTTCACACACCTCCATTCGTAGCTTCACACACCTCCATTCTAACTTCACACACCTCCATTCTGTGACTTCACACACCTCCATTCTGTGACTTCACACACCTCCATTCTGTGACGTCACACACCTCGATCCTATGACTTCACACACCTCCATTCTGTGGCTTCACACACCTACATTCTGAGTTTACACACCTCCATTCTGTGACTTCACACACCTCCATTCTGTGATTTCACACACCTCCAATCTGACTTCACATACCTCCATTCTATGATTTCACACACCTCCATTCTTTGACATCAAAAAACACCATTCTATGACTTCACACAACTCCATTTTGACATCACACACCTCCATTCTATGAGTTCACACACCTCCATTTTATGACTTCACACACCTCCATTCTATGACTTCACACACCTCCATTCTGTGATTTTGCACACCTCCAGTCTGACTTCACACACCTCCATTCTGTGACTTCACACACCTCCACTCTATGACTTCAAACACCTTCATTCTTACTTCACAAACATCCATTCTGTGACTTCACACACCTCCATTCTGTGACTTCACACACCTTCATTCTGACTTCACACACCTCCATTCTGTGACTTCACACACCTCAATTCTGTGACTTCACACACCTCCATTCTGACTTCACACACCTCCATTCTATGATTTCACAAAACTCCATTCTATGACTTCACACACCTCCATTCTGTGACTTCACACACCACCTTTTTGACTTCACACACCTCCATTATGTGACTTCACACACCTCCATTCTGTGACTTCACACACCTACGTTTTGACTTCACACACTTCCATTCTGTGACTTCACACACCTCCATTCTGTGACTTCACACACCTCTATTGTTTCACTTCACATACCTCCATTCTTTGACTTCACACACCTCCATTCCATGACTTCACACACCTCCATTCTATGAGTTCACACACCTCCATTCTATGAGTTCACACACCTCCAATTTGACTTCACACACCTCCATTCTATGACTTCACACACCTTCATTCTTACTTCAGAAACATCCATTCTCTGACTTCACACACCTCCATTCCATGAATTCACAAACCTCCATTCTGTGACTTCACACACCTCCATTCTGAGTTCACACACCTCCATTCTGTGACTTCACACACCTCCATTCTTCCTTCACACACCTCCATTCTATGACATCACACACTTCCATTCTATGACTTCACACACCTCCATTCTGTGGCTTCACACACCTCCATTCTGAGTTCACACACCTCCATTCTGTGACTTCACACACCTCCATTCTGTAACTTCACACACCTCCATTCTGTGACTTCACACACCTCGATCCTATGAGTTCACACACCTCCATTCTATGAATTCACACACCTCCATTCTGTGATTTCACACACCTCCATTCTATGACTTCACACTCCTCCATTCTGTGACTTCACACACCTCCATTCTGAGTTCACACACCTCCTTTCTATGACTTCACACACTTCCATTCTATGACTTCACACACCTCCATTCTGTCGCTTCACACAACTCCATTTTAACTTCACACACCTCCATTCTGTGACTTCTCACACCTCCATTCTGTGACTTCACACACCTCGATCCTATGACTTCACACACCTCCATTCAATGGATTAACACACCTCCATTCTGTGATTTCACAAACCTCCATTCTATGACTTCACACACCTCCATTCTGTGACTTCACACACCTCCATTCTGAGTTAACACACCTCCATTCTATGACTTCACAAACCTCCATTCTGAGTTCACAGACCTCCATTCTATGACTTCACACACCTCCATTCTATGACTTCACTCACCTTCATTCTAACTTCACACACCTCAATTCTGACTTCACACACCTTAATTCTGTGACTTCACACACCTCCATTCTATGATGTCACACCCTTTCATTCTATGACTTCACACACCTCCATTCTGTGGCTTCACACACCTACATTCTGAGTTCACACACCTCCATTCTGTGACTTCACACACCTCCATTCTGTGATTTCACACACCTCCAATCTGATTTCACACACCTCCATTCTATGACTTCACACACCTCCATTCGTTGACATCAAAAAACACCATTCTATGACTTCACACACCTCTATTTTGACTTCACACACCTCCATTCTATGAGTTCACACACGTCCATATTATGACTTCACACACCTCCATTCTATGACTTCACACACCTCAATTTTATGACTTCACAAACCTCCATTCTATGACTTCACACACCTCCTTTCTGTGACTTCACACACCTCCACTCTATGACTTCAAACACCTTCATTCTTACTTCACAAACATCCATTCTATGACTTCACACACCTCCATTCTATGACTTCACACACCGCCATTCTGTGACTTCACACACCTCCATTCCATGACTTCAAACACCTTCATTCTGACTTCACACACCTCCATTCTCTGACTTCACGGACCTCAGTTCTGTGACGTGACACACCTCCATTCTGACTTCACACACCTTCATTCTATGATTTCACACACCTCCATTCTATGACTTCACACACCTCCATTCTGTGACTTCACACACCTCCATTCTGACTACACACCCTCCATTCTGACTTCACACACCTCCATTCGTAGCTTCACACACCTCCATTCTGACTTCACACACCTCCATTCTGTGACTTCACACACCTCCATTCTGTGACTTCACACACCTCCATTATGTGACGTCACACACCTCGATCCTATGACTTCACACACCTCCATTCTGTGGCTTCACACACCTACATTCTGAGTTTACACACCTCCATTCTGTGACTTCACACACCTCCATTCTGTGATTTCACACACCTCCAATCTGACTTCACATACCTCCATTCTTTGACATCAAAAAACACCATTCTATGACTTCACACAACTCCATTTTGACATCACACACCTCCATTCTATGAGTTCACACACCTCCATTTTATGACTTCACACACCTCCATTCTATGACTTCACACACCTCCATTCTGTGATTTTGCACACCTCCAATCTGACTTCACACACCTCCATTCTGTGACTTCACACACCTCCACTCTATGACTTCAAACACCTTCATTCTTACTTCACAAACATCCATTCTGTGACTTCACACACCTCCATTCTGTGACTTCACACACCTTCATTCTGACTTCACACACCTCCATTCTGTGACTTCACACACCTCAATTCTGTGACTTCACACACCTCCATTCTGACTTCACACACCTCCATTCTATGATTTCACAAAACTCCATTCTATGACTTCACACACCTCCATTCTGTGACTTCACACACCACCTTTTTGACTTCACACACCTCCATTATGTGACTTCACACACCTCCATTCTGTGACTTCACACACCTACGTTTTGACTTCACACACTTCCATTCTGTGACTTCACACACCTCCATTCTGTGACTTCACACACCTCTATTGTTTCACTTCACATACCTCCATTCTTTGACTTCACACACCTCCATTCCATGACTTCACACACCTCCATTCTATGAGTTCACACACCTCCATTCTATGAGTTCACACACCTCCAATTTGACTTCACACACCTCCATTCTATGACTTCACACACCTTCATTCTTACTTCAGAAACATCCATTCTCTGACTTCACACACCTCCATTCCATGAATTCACAAACCTCCATTCTGTGACTTCACACACCTCCATTCTGAGTTCACACACCTCCATTCTGTGACTTCACACACCTCCATTCTTCCTTCACACACCTCCATTCTATGACATCACACACTTCCATTCTATGACTTCACACACCTCCATTCTGTGGCTTCACACACCTCCATTCTGAGTTCACACACCTCCATTCTGTGACTTCACACACCTCCATTCTGTAACTTCACACACCTCCATTCTGTGACTTCACACACCTCGATCCTATGAGTTCACACACCTCCATTCTATGAATTCACACACCTCCATTCTGTGATTTCACACACCTCCACTCTATGACTTCACACACCTCCATTCTGTGACTTCACACACCTCCATTCTGAGTTCACACACCTCCTTTCTATGACTTCACACACTTCCATTCTATGACTTCACACACCTCCATTCTGTCGCTTCACACAACTCCATTTTAACTTCACACACCTCCATTCTGTGACTTCTCACACCTCCATTCTGTGACTTCACACACCTCGATCCTATGACTTCACACACCTCCATTCAATGGATTAACACACCTCCATTCTGTGATTTCACAAACCTCCATTCTATGACTTCACACACCTCCATTCTGTGACTTCACACACCTCCATTCTGAGTTAACACACCTCCATTCTATGACTTCACAAACCTCCATTCTGAGTTCACAGACCTCCATTCTATGACTTCACACACCTCCATTCTATGACTTCACTCACCTTCATTCTAACTTCACACACCTCAATTCTGACTTCACACACCTTAATTCTGTGACTTCACACACCTCCATTCTATGATGTCACACCCTTTCATTCTATGACTTCACACACCTCCATTCTGTGGCTTCACACACCTACATTCTGAGTTCACACACCTCCATTCTGTGACTTCACACACCTCCATTCTGTGATTTCACACACCTCCAATCTGATTTCACACACCTCCATTCTATGACTTCACACACCTCCATTCGTTGACATCAAAAAACACCATTCTATGACTTCACACACCTCTATTTTGACTTCACACACCTCCATTCTATGAGTTCACACACCTCCATATTATGACTTCACACACCTCCATTCTATGACTTCACACACCTCAATTTTATGACTTCACAAACCTCCATTCTATGACTTCACACACCTCCTTTCTGTGACTTCACACACCTCCACTCTATGACTTCAAACACCTTCATTCTTACTTCACAAACATCCATTCTATGACTTCACACACCTCCATTCTATGACTTCACACACCGCCATTCTGTGACTTCACACACCTCCATTCCATGACTTCAAACACCTTCATTCTGACTTCACACACCTCCATTCTCTGACTTCACGGACCTCAGTTCTGTGACGTGACACACCTCCATTCTGACTTCACACACCTTCATTCTATGATTTCACACACCTCCATTCTATGACTTCACACACCTCCATTCTGTGACTTCACACACCTCCATTCTGACTTCACACCCTCCATTCTGACTTCACACACCTCCATTCTGACTTCACACAGCTCCATTCTATGAATTCACACACCTCCATTCTGTGACTTCACACACCAACTTTTTGACTTCACACACCTCCATTCTGTGACTTCACACACCTCCATTCTGTGACTTCACACACCTCCGTTTTGACTTCACACACTTCCAATCTGTGACTTCACACACCTCCATTCTGTGACTTCACACACCTCTATTGTTTCAGTTCACACACCTCCATTCTGTGACTTCACACACCTCCATTCTGAGTTCACACATCTCCATTCTTTGACTTCACACACCTCCATTTTATGACTTCACACACCTCCATTTTGTGACTTCACACACCTCCATTCTATGAGTTCACACACCTCCAATTTGACTTCACACATCTCCATTCACTGACTTCACACACTTTCATTCTTACTTCAGAAACATCCATTCTCTGACTTCACACACCTCCATTCTATGACTTCACAAACCTCCATTCTGTGACTTCACACACCTCAATTCTGAGTTCACACACCTCCATTCTATGACTTCACACACTTCCATTCTATGACTTCACACACCTCCATTCTGTGGCTTCACACACCTACATTCTGAGTTCACACACCTTCATTCTGTGACTTCACACACCTCCATTCTGTGACTTCTCACACCTCCATTCTGTGACTTCACACACCTCGATCCTATGACTTCACACACCTCCATTCAATGGATTAACACATCTCAATTCTGTGAATTCACAAACCTCCATTCTATGACTTCACACACCTCCATTCTGTGACTTCACACACCTCCATTCTGAGTTCACAGACCTCCATTCTATGACTTCACACACCTCCATTCTATGACTTCACTCACCTCCATTCTGACTTCACACACCTCCATTCTGACTTCACACACCTTAATTCTGTGACTTCACACACCTCCATTCTATGATGTCACACACTTTCATTCTAGGACTTCACACACCTCCATTCTGTGACTTTACACACCTCCAATCTGATTTCACACACCTCCAATCTGATTTCACACACCTCCATTCTATGACTTCACACACCTCCATTCGTTGACATCAAAAAACACCATTCTATGACTTCACACAACTCAATTTTGACTTCACACACCTCCATTCTATGAGTTCACACACCTCCATTTTATGACTTCACACACCTCCATTCTATGACTTCACACACCTCCTTTCTGTGACTTCACACGCCTCCACTCTATGACTTCAAACACCTTCATTCTTACTTCAGAAACATCCATTCTGTGACTTCACACACCTCCATTCTGTGACTTCACACACCTCGGTTTTGACTTCACACACTTCCATTCTGTGACTTCACACACCTCCATTCTGTGACTTCACACACCTCTATTGTTTCACTTCACACACCTCCATTCTTTGACTGCACACACCTCCATTCCATGACTTCCCACACCTCCATTCTATGAGTTCACATACCTCCATTCTATGAGTTCACACACCTCCAATTTGACTTCACACACCTCCATTCTATGACTTCACACACCTTCATTCTTACTTCAGAAACATCCATTCTCTGACTTCACACACCTCCATTCTATGAGTTCACAAACCTCCATTCTGTGAGTTCACACACCTCCATTCTAGGATTTCACACACCTCCATTCGTAGCTTCACACACCTCCATTCTAACTTCACACACCTCCATTCTGTGACTTCACACACCTCCATTCTGTGACTTCACACACCTCCATTCTGTGACGTCACACACCTCGATCCTATGACTTCACACACCTCCATTCTGTGGCTTCACACACCTACATTCTGAGTTTACACACCTCCATTCTGTGACTTCACACACCTCCATTCTGTGATTTCACACACCTCCAATCTGACTTCACATACCTCCATTCTATGATTTCACACACCTCCATTCTTTGACATCAAAAAACACCATTCTATGACTTCACACAACTCCATTTTGACATCACACACCTCCATTCTATGAGTTCACACACCTCCATTTTATGACTTCACACACCTCCATTCTATGACTTCACACACCTCCATTCTGTGATTTTGCACACCTCCAGTCTGACTTCACACACCTCCATTCTGTGACTTCACACACCTCCACTCTATGACTTCAAACACCTTCATTCTTACTTCACAAACATCCATTCTGTGACTTCACACACCTCCATTCTGTGACTTCACACACCTTCATTCTGACTTCACACACCTCCATTCTGTGACTTCACACACCTCAATTCTGTGACTTCACACACCTCCATTCTGACTTCACACACCTCCATTCTATGATTTCACAAAACTCCATTCTATGACTTCACACACCTCCATTCTGTGACTTCACACACCACCTTTTTGACTTCACACACCTCCATTATGTGACTTCACACACCTCCATTCTGTGACTTCACACACCTACGTTTTGACTTCACACACTTCCATTCTGTGACTTCACACACCTCCATTCTGTGACTTCACACACCTCTATTGTTTCACTTCACATACCTCCATTCTTTGACTTCACACACCTCCATTCCATGACTTCACACACCTCCATTCTATGAGTTCACACACCTCCATTCTATGAGTTCACACACCTCCAATTTGACTTCACACACCTCCATTCTATGACTTCACACACCTTCATTCTTACTTCAGAAACATCCATTCTCTGACTTCACACACCTCCATTCCATGAATTCACAAACCTCCATTCTGTGACTTCACACACCTCCATTCTGAGTTCACACACCTCCATTCTGTGACTTCACACACCTCCATTCTTCCTTCACACACCTCCATTCTATGACATCACACACTTCCATTCTATGACTTCACACACCTCCATTCTGTGGCTTCACACACCTCCATTCTGAGTTCACACACCTCCATTCTGTGACTTCACACACCTCCATTCTGTAACTTCACACACCTCCATTCTGTGACTTCACACACCTCGATCCTATGAGTTCACACACCTCCATTCTATGAATTCACACACCTCCATTCTGTGATTTCACACACCTCCATTCTATGACTTCACACACCTCCATTCTGTGACTTCACACACCTCCATTCTGAGTTCACACACCTCCTTTCTATGACTTCACACACTTCCATTCTATGACTTCACACACCTCCATTCTGTCGCTTCACACAACTCCATTTTAACTTCACACACCTCCATTCTGTGACTTCTCACACCTCCATTCTGTGACTTCACACACCTCGATCCTATGACTTCACACACCTCCATTCAATGGATTAACACACCTCCATTCTGTGATTTCACAAACCTCCATTCTATGACTTCACACACCTCCATTCTGTGACTTCACACACCTCCATTCTGAGTTAACACACCTCCATTCTATGACTTCACAAACCTCCATTCTGAGTTCACAGACCTCCATTCTATGACTTCACACACCTCCATTCTATGACTTCACTCACCTTCATTCTAACTTCACACACCTCAATTCTGACTTCACACACCTTAATTCTGTGACTTCACACACCTCCATTCTATGATGTCACACCCTTTCATTCTATGACTTCACACACCTCCATTCTGTGGCTTCACACACCTACATTCTGAGTTCACACACCTCCATTCTGTGACTTCACACACCTCCATTCTGTGATTTCACACACCTCCAATCTGATTTCACACACCTCCATTCTATGACTTCACACACCTCCATTCGTTGACATCAAAAAACACCATTCTATGACTTCACACACCTCTATTTTGACTTCACACACCTCCATTCTATGAGTTCACACACGTCCATATTATGACTTCACACACCTCCATTCTATGACTTCACACACCTCAATTTTATGACTTCACAAACCTCCATTCTATGACTTCACACACCTCCTTTCTGTGACTTCACACACCTCCACTCTATGACTTCAAACACCTTCATTCTTACTTCACAAACATCCATTCTATGACTTCACACACCTCCATTCTATGACTTCACACACCGCCATTCTGTGACTTCACACACCTCCATTCCATGACTTCAAACACCTTCATTCTGACTTCACACACCTCCATTCTCTGACTTCACGGACCTCAGTTCTGTGACGTGACACACCTCCATTCTGACTTCACACACCTTCATTCTATGATTTCACACACCTCCATTCTATGACTTCACACACCTCCATTCTGTGACTTCACACACCTCCATTCTGACTTCACACCCTCCATTCTGACTTCACACACCTCCATTCGTAGCTTCACACACCTCCATTCTGACTTCACACACCTCCATTCTGTGACTTCACACACCTCCATTCTGTGACTTCACACACCTCCATTATGTGACGTCACACACCTCGATCCTATGACTTCACACACCTCCATTCTGTGGCTTCACACACCTACATTCTGAGTTTACACACCTCCATTCTGTGACTTCACACACCTCCATTCTGTGATTTCACACACCTCCAATCTGACTTCACATACCTCCATTCTTTGACATCAAAAAACACCATTCTATGACTTCACACAACTCCATTTTGACATCACACACCTCCATTCTATGAGTTCACACACCTCCATTTTATGACTTCACACACCTCCATTCTATGACTTCACACACCTCCATTCTGTGATTTTGCACACCTCCAATCTGACTTCACACACCTCCATTCTGTGACTTCACACACCTCCACTCTATGACTTCAAACACCTTCATTCTTACTTCACAAACATCCATTCTGTGACTTCACACACCTCCATTCTGTGACTTCACACACCTTCATTCTGACTTCACACACCTCCATTCTGTGACTTCACACACCTCAATTCTGTGACTTCACACACCTCCATTCTGACTTCACACACCTCCATTCTATGATTTCACAAAACTCCATTCTATGACTTCACACACCTCCATTCTGTGACTTCACACACCACCTTTTTGACTTCACACACCTCCATTATGTGACTTCACACACCTCCATTCTGTGACTTCACACACCTACGTTTTGACTTCACACACTTCCATTCTGTGACTTCACACACCTCCATTCTGTGACTTCACACACCTCTATTGTTTCACTTCACATACCTCCATTCTTTGACTTCACACACCTCCATTCCATGACTTCACACACCTCCATTCTATGAGTTCACACACCTCCATTCTATGAGTTCACACACCTCCAATTTGACTTCACACACCTCCATTCTATGACTTCACACACCTTCATTCTTACTTCAGAAACATCCATTCTCTGACTTCACACACCTCCATTCCATGAATTCACAAACCTCCATTCTGTGACTTCACACACCTCCATTCTGAGTTCACACACCTCCATTCTGTGACTTCACACACCTCCATTCT
Source organism: Megascapheus bottae (assembly GCA_024803745.1). Lineage (NCBI taxonomy): Eukaryota > Metazoa > Chordata > Mammalia > Rodentia > Geomyidae > Megascapheus > Megascapheus bottae. The sequence goes on along the minus strand of JANJXV010001868.1, from coordinate 51,571 downwards.
TCCTTCACACACCTCCATTCTATGACATCACACACTTCCATTCTATGACTTCACACACCTCCATTCTGTGGCTTCACACACCTCCATTCTGAGTTCACACACCTCCATTCTGTGACTTCACACACCTCCATTCTGTAACTTCACACACCTCCATTCTGTGACTTCACACACCTCGATCCTATGAGTTCACACACCTCCATTCTATGAATTCACACACCTCCATTCTGTGATTTCACACACCTCCACTCTATGACTTCACACACCTCCATTCTGTGACTTCACACACCTCCATTCTGAGTTCACACACCTCCTTTCTATGACTTCACACACTTCCATTCTATGACTTCACACACCTCCATTCTGTCGCTTCACACAACTCCATTTTAACTTCACACACCTCCATTCTGTGACTTCTCACACCTCCATTCTGTGACTTCACACACCTCGATCCTATGACTTCACACACCTCCATTCAATGGATTAACACACCTCCATTCTGTGATTTCACAAACCTCCATTCTATGACTTCACACACCTCCATTCTGTGACTTCACACACCTCCATTCTGAGTTAACACACCTCCATTCTATGACTTCACAAACCTCCATTCTGAGTTCACAGACCTCCATTCTATGACTTCACACACCTCCATTCTATGACTTCACTCACCTTCACTCTAACTTCACACACCTCAATTCTGACTTCACACACCTTAATTCTGTGACTTCACACACCTCCATTCTATGATGTCACACCCTTTCATTCTATGACTTCACACACCTCCATTCTGTGGCTTCACACACCTACATTCTGAGTTCACACACCTCCATTCTGTGACTTCACACACCTCCATTCTGTGATTTCACACACCTCCAATCTGATTTCACACACCTCCATTCTATGACTTCACACACCTCCATTCGTTGACATCAAAAAACACCATTCTATGACTTCACACACCTCTATTTTGACTTCACACACCTCCATTCTATGAGTTCACACACCTCCATATTATGACTTCACACACCTCCATTCTATGACTTCACACACCTCAATTTTATGACTTCACAAACCTCCATTCTATGACTTCACACACCTCCTTTCTGTGACTTCACACACCTCCACTCTATGACTTCAAACACCTTCATTCTTACTTCACAAACATCCATTCTATGACTTCACACACCTCCATTCTATGGCTTCACACACCGCCATTCTGTGACTTCACACAACTCCATTCCATGACTTCAAACACCTTCATTCTGACTTCACACACCTCCATTCTCTGACTTCACGGACCTCAGTTCTGTGACGTGACACACCTCCATTCTGACTTCACACACCTTCATTCTATGATTTCACACACCTCCATTCTATGACTTCACACACCTCCATTCTGTGACTTCACACACCTCCATTCTGACTTCACACCCTCCATTCTGACTTCACACACCTCCATTCTGACTTCACACAGCTCCATTCTATGAATTCACACACCTCCATTCTGTGACTTCACACACCAACTTTTTGACTTCACACACCTCCATTCTGTGACTTCACACACCTCCATTCTGTGACTTCACACACCTCCGTTTTGACTTCACACACTTCCAATCTGTGACTTCACACACCTCCATTCTGTGACTTCACACACCTCTATTGTTTCAGTTCACACACCTCCATTCTTTGACTTCACACACCGCCATTCCATGACTTCACAAACCTCCATTCTATGAGTTCACACACCTCCATTCTATGAGTTCACACACCTCCAATTTGACTTCACACATCTCCATTCTCTGACTTCACACACTTTCATTCTTACTTCAGAAACATCCATTCTCTGACTTCACACACCTCCATTCTATGACTTCACAAACCTCCATTCTGTGACTTCACACACCTCCATTCTGAATTCACACACCTCCATTCTATGACTTCACACACTTCCATTCTATGACTTCACACACCTCCATTCTGTGGCTTCACACACCTACATTCTGAGTTCACACACCTTCATTCTGTGACTTCACACACCTCCATTCTGTGACTTCTCACACCTCCATTCTGTGACTTCACACACCTCGATCCTATGACTTCACACACCTCCATTCAATGGATTAACACATCTCAATTCTGTGATTTCACAAACCTCCATTCTATGACTTCACACACCTCCATTCTGTGACTTCACACACCTCCATTCTGAGTTCACACACCTCCATTCTATGACTTCACAAACCTCCATTCTGAGTTCATAGACCTCCATTCTATGACTTCACACACCTCCATTCTATGACTTCACTCACCTCCATTCTGACTTCACACACCTCCATTCTGACTTCACACACCTTAATTCTGTGACTTCACACACCTCCATTCTATGATGTCACACACTTTCATTCTAGGACTTCACACACCTCCATTCTGTGACTTCACACACCTCCAATCTGATTTCACACACCTCCAATCTGATTTCACACACCTCCATTCTATGACTTCACACACCTCCATTCGTTGACATCAAAAAACACCATTCTATGACTTCACACAACTCAATTTTGACTTCACACACCTCCATTCTATGAGTTCACACACCTCCATTTTATGACTTCACACACCTCCATTCTATGACTTCACACACCTCCTTTCTGTGACTTCACACGCCTCCACTCTATGACTTCAAACACCTTCATTCTTACTGCAGAAACATCCATTCTGTGACTTCACACACCTCCATTCTGTGACTTCACACACCTCGGTTTTGACTTCACACACTTCCATTCTGTGACTTCACACACCTCCATTCTGTGACTTCACACACCTCTATTGTTTCACTTCACACACCTCCATTCTTTGACTGCACACACCTCCATTCCATGACTTCCCACACCTCCATTCTATGAGTTCACACACCTCCATTCTATGAGTTCACACACCTCCAATTTGACTTCACACACCTCCATTCTATGACTTCACACACCTTCATTCTTACTTCAGAAACATCCATTCTCTGACTTCACACACCTCCATTTTATGACTTCACACACCTCCATTCTGTGAGTTCACACACCTCCATTCTAGGACTTCACACACCTCCATTCGTAGCTTCACACACCTCCATTCTGACTTCACACACCTCCATTCTGTGACTTCACACACCTCCATTCTGTGACTTCACACACCTCCATTCTGTGACTTCACACACCTACGTTTTGACTTCACACACTTCCATTCTGTGACTTCACACACCTCCATTCTGTGACTTCACACACCTCTATTGTTTCACTTCACATACCTCCATTCTTTGACTTCACACACCTCCATTCCATGACTTCACACACCTCCATTCTATGAGTTCACACACCTCCATTCTATGAGTTCACACACCTCCAATTTGACTTCACACACCTCCATTCTATGACTTCACACACCTTCATTCTTACTTCAGAAACATCCATTCTCTGACTTCACACACCTCCATTCCATGAATTCACAAACCTCCATTCTGTGACTTCACACACCTCCATTCTGAGTTCACACACCTCCATTCTGTGACTTCACACACCTCCATTCTTCCTTCACACACCTCCATTCTATGACATCACACACTTCCATTCTATGACTTCACACACCTCCATTCTGTGGCTTCACACACCTCCATTCTGAGTTCACACACCTCCATTCTGTGACTTCACACACCTCCATTCTGTGACTTCACACACCTCCATTCTGAGTTCACACACCTCCATTCTATGACTTCACAAACCCCCATTCTGAGTTCACAGACCTCCATTCTATGACTTCACACACTTCCATTCTATGACTTCACACACCTCCATTCTGACTTCACACACCTCCATTCTGACTTCACACACTTCAATTCTTTGACTTCACACACCTCCATTCTATGATTTCACACTTCCATTCTATGACTTCACACACCCCCATTCTATGACTTCACACACCTGATTTCTGAGTTGACACACCTCCATTCTGTGATTTCACACACCTCCCATCTGACTTCACACACCTCCATTCTATGACTTCACACACCTCCATTCGTTGACATCAAAAACAACCATTCTATGACTTCACAGAACTCCATTGTGACTTCACACACCTCCATTCTATGAATTTACACACCTCCATTTTATGACTTCACACACCTCCATTCTATGACTTCACACACCTCCATTCTGTGACTTCACACACCTCCATTCTATGACTTCACAAACCTCCATTCTGAGTTCACAGACCTCCATTCTATGACTTCACACACCTCCATTCTATGACTTCACTCACCTTCATTCTGACTTCACACACCTCCATTCTGACTTCACACACCTCCATTCGTTGACATCAAAAAACACCATTCTATGAGTTCACACACCTCCATTTAATGACTTCATACACCTCCATTCTATGACTTCACACCTCCATTCTGACTTCACACACCTCCATTCTGTGACTTCACACACCTCCATTATATGACTTCACACACCTCCATTCTATGACTTCACACACCTCCATTCTATGCCTTCACACACCTCCATTCTGTGACTTCACACACCTCCATTCTATGACTTCACACACCTCCATTCTTTGACTTCACACACCTAAATTCTGAGTTGACACATCTCCATTCTGTGACTACACACACCTGCATTCTGACTTCACACATCTCCATTCTATGACTTCACACACCTTCATTTTTACTTTACAATCATCCATTCTATAACTTCACACACCTCCATTCTATGACTTCACACACCTCCATTCAGTGACTTCACACACCTGCATTCTATGAATTCACACACCTCCATTCTGTGACTTCACACACGTCCATTCTTCTTCACACACCTCCATTCTATGACTTCACACACCTCCATTCTGAATTCACAGAGCTCCATTCTGTGCCTTCACAAAACTCTATTCTATGATTTCACACACCTCCATACTATGACTTCACAGAACTCCATCTATGACTTCACACACCTCCATTCTGACTTCACACACCGCTATTCTATGACTTCGCACACCTCCATTCTGACATCACACACCTCCATTCTATGACTTCACAGATCTCGAATCTTTGACTTCACTCACCTGCACTCTATGACTTCACACTCCTCCATTCTATGACTTCCCACACCTCCTTTCTATGACTTCACGCACCTCCAATCTATGACTACACACCTCCATTCTGACTTCACACACCTCCATTCTGTGACTTCACACACCTCCATTCCATGACTTCACACACCTTCATTTTTACTTCAGAAACATTCACACACCTCCATTCTATGACTTCACAAACCTCCATTCTGTGACTTCACACATGCATTTTGACTTCACACACCTCCAATATATGACTTCAAACACCTCAATTCTGTGACTTCACACAGCTCCATTCTATGACTTCATAACGTCCATTCTGTGACTTCACACAACTCCATTCTATGACTTCACACACTTTCATTCTATGACTTCACACACCTCCATTCTGTGCCTTTACACACCTCCATTCTGAGTTCACACGCCTGCATTCTGTGACGTCCACACCTCTATTCTGTCACTTCCCACACCTCCATTCTGTGACTTCACACACCTCCATTCTATGACTTCACACACCTCTATTCTGACTTCACACACCTCCATTCTATGACTTCATACACCTCCATTCTCTGACTTCACACACCTCCATTCTGTGACTTCACACACTTCCATTCTATGACTTCACACACCTTCATTCTATGATTTCACACACACCTCCATTCTGTGACTTCACAAACCTCCATTCTATGACCTCACACACCCTCATTCTATGATTTCACAGACCTCCATTCTATGACTTCACACATCCATTTTGACTTCACACACCTCCAATATATGACTTCAAACACCTCAATTCTGTGACTTCACACACCTCCATTCTATGATTTCAAACCGTCCATTCTGTGACTTCACACACCTCCGTTTTATGACTTCACACACTTCCATTCTATGATTTCACACACCTCCATTCTGTGACTTTACACACCTCCATTCCGAGTTCACACACCTCAATTCTGGGACTTCACACACCTCCAATCTGTGACTTCCCCCACCTCCATTCTGTGACTTCACACTTCCATTCTGACTTCACACACCTCCATTCTGTGACTTCACACACCTCCATTATATGACTTCACGCACCTCCAATCTATGACTTCACACACCTCCATTCTATGCCTTCACACACCTCCATTCTGTGACTTCACACACCTCCATTCTATGCCTTCACACACCTTCATTCTTACTTCACAAACATATATTCTATGACTTCACACACCTCCATTCTTTGACTTCACACACCTCCATTCTATGTCTTCACACACCTCCATTCTTTGACTTCACACACCTAAATTCTGAGTTGACACATCTCCATTCTGTGACTTCACACACCTCCATTCTGACTTCACACATCTCCATTCTATGACTTCACACACCTTCATTTTTACTTTACAAACATCCATTCTATAACTTCACACACCTCCATTCTATGACTTCCCACACCTCCATTCAGTGACTTCACACACCTCCATTCTATGACTGCACACACCTCCATTCTGTGACTTCACACACCTCCATTCTATGACTTCACACACTTCCATTGTGACGTCACACACCTGCATTCTATGACCTCACACACCTCCATTCTGACTTCACACACCTCCATTCTATGACTTCACACACATCCATTCTGAATTCACACAGCTCCATTCTGTGCCTTAACAAAACTCTATTCTATGATTTACACACCTCCATACTATGACTTCACACAACTCCATCTATGACTTCACACACCTCCATTCTGACTTCACACACCTCTATTCTATGACTTCGCACACCTCCATTCTGACATCACACACCTCCATTCTATGACTTCACAGACCTCGAATCTGTGACTTCACTAACCTGCACTCTATGACTTCACACTCCTCCATTCTATGACTTCCCACACCTCCTTTCTATGACTTCACCCACCTCCAATCTATGACTACACACCTCCATTCTGACTTCACACACCTCCATTCTGTGACTTCACACACCTCCATTTCATGACTTCACACACCTTCATTTTTACTTCAGAAACATTCACACACCTCCACTCTATGACTTCACAAACCTCCATTCTGTGACTTCACACATGCATTTTGACTTCACACACCTCCAATATATGACTTCAAACAGCTCAATTCTGTGACTTCACACAGCTCCATTCTATGACTTCATAACGTCCATTCTGTGACTTCACACAGCTCCATTCTATGACTTCACACACTTCCATTCTATGACTTCACACACCTCCATTCTGTGCCTTTACACACCTCCATTCTGAGTTCACACACCTCCATTCTGTGACGTCACACACCTCTATTCTGTCACTTCCCACACCTCCATTCTGTGACTTCACACACCTTTATTCTGACTTCACACACCTCCATTCTATGACTTCATACACCTCCATTCTGACTTCACACACCTCCATTCTATGACTTCGCACACTTCTCTTCTGATTTCACACACCTCCATTCTGTGACTTCACACACCTCCATTCAATGACTTCACACACCTACATTCTTTGACTTCACACACCTCCAATCTGACATCACACACCTCCATTCTATGATTTCACAGACCTCGAATCTGTGACTTCACTCACCTGCACTCTATGACTACCCACACCTCTTTCTATGACTTCACCCACCTCTAATCTATGACTGCACACCTCCATTCTGACTTCACACACCTCCATTCTGTGACTTCACACACCTCCATTCTATGACTTCACACACCTCCATTCTATGACTTCACACACCTTCATTCTTACTTCAGAAACTTCCATTCTATGACTTCACACACCTCCATTCTATGACTTCACAAACCTCCATTCTGTGACTTCACGCACCTCCATTCTGACTTCACACACTTCCATTCTATGACTTCACACACTTCCATTCTATGACTTCACACCCCTCCATTCTCTGACTTCACACACTTCCATTCTGAGTTCACACACCTCTATTCTGTGATTTCGCACATCTCCATTCTGTGACTTCACACACCTCCATTCTGTGAATTCACACACTTCCATTCTATGACTTCACACACCTTCATTCTATGATTTCACACACCTCCATTCTGTGACTTCACAAACCTCCATTCTATGACCTCACATACCCTCATTCTATGATTTCACACACCTCCATTCTATGAGTTCACACACCTCCATTCTGACTTCACACACCTCCATTCTATGACTTCACACACCTCCATTCTATGACTTCACACACCTCCTTTCTATGACATCATCCAACTCCATTCTACGACTTCACACCTCCATTCTGACTTCACACACCTCCATTCTGTGACTTCACACACCTCCATTATATGACTTCACACACATCCATTCTATGACTTCACACACCTCCATTCTATGCCTTCACACACCTCCATTCTGTGACTTCACACACCTCCATTCTATGCCTTCACACACCTTCATTCTTACTTCACAAACATATATTATATGACTTCACACACCTCCATTCTTTGACTTCACACACCTCCATTCTATGTCTTCACACACCTCCATTCTTTGACTTCACATATCTAAATTCTGAGTTGACACATCTCTATTCTGTGACTTCACACACATCCATTCTGACTTCACACATCTCCATTCTATGACTTCACACACCTTCATTTTTACTTTACAAACATCCATTCTATAACTTCACACACCTCCATTCTATGACTTCACACACCTCCATTCTGTGACTTCACACACCTCCATTCTATGACTTCACACACTTCCATTGTGACGTTACACACCTCCATTCTATGAGTTCACACACCTCCATTCTGACTTCACACACCTCCATTCTATGACTTCACACACCTCCATTCTATGACTTCACACACCTCCATTCTGTGACTTCACACACCTCCATTCTATGACTTCAAACACCTCAATTGTGACTACACACACCTCCATTCTATGAGTTCAACACCTCCATTCTGACTTCACACACCTCCATTCTGAATTCACACAGCTCAATTCTGTGACTTCACAAAATTCCATTCTGACTTCAAACACCTCTATTGTATGTATTCACACACCTCCATTCTCTGACTTCACACACTTCCATTGTGACGTCACACACCTCCATTCTATGAGTTCACACACCTCCATTCTGTGACGTCACACACCTCCATTCTGACTTCACAAACCTCTATTCTATGACTTCGCACACCTCCATTCTGACATCACACACCTCCAATCTATGACTTCACAGACCTCGAATCTGTGACTTCACTCACCTCCACTCTATGACTTCACACTCCTCCATTCTAAGACTTCCCACACCTCCTTTCTATGACTTCACCCACCTTCATTTTATGACTTCACACCTTCATTCTGACTTCACACTCTTCCATTCAGTGACTTCACACACCTCCATTCAATGACTTCACACACCTCCATTCTATGACTTCACACACCTTCATTCTTACTTCAGAAACATATATTCTATGACCTCACTCACCTCCATCTATGACTTCACACTCCTCCATTCTGTGACTTCACACACCTCCATAGTGAGTTCCCAAAACTCCATTCGGTGACTTAACACACCTCCATTCTGACTTCACAAACGTCCATTCTATGACTTCACACCCTTCCATTCTGTGACTTCACACACCTCCATTCTGTGACTTCACAAACCTCCATTCTATTACTTCACACACCTGCATTCTATGACTTCACACATCCATTTTGACTTCACACACCTCCAATATATGACTTCAATCAGCTCAATTCTCTGACTTCACACACCTCCATTCTATGACTTTAAACCCGTCCATTCAGTGACTTCACACACCTCCATTCAATGACTTCACCCACCTCCATTCTATGACTTCACACACCTCACTTCGGTGACTTCACAATACTCCATTCTATGACTTCACACATCTACATTCTATGACTTCACACACCTCAATTCTGACTCACACAACTCCATTCTGTGACTTCACAAAACTCCATTCTATGTTTCACATATCTCCATACTATGACTTCACACAAATCCATCTATGACTTCACACACTTCCATTATGAGTTCACACACCTCCATTCTGTGACTTCACACACCTCCATTCTGACTTCACACACCTCCATTGTATGACTTCACACACCTCCATTCTTTGACTTCACACACCTCCATTCTATGACTTCACAAACTTCCATTGTGACGTCACACACCTCCATTCTATGAGTTCACACACCTCCATTCTATGACTTCACACACCTAATTTCTATGACTTCACCCACTTCCATTCTATGACTTTACACCTCCATTCTGATTTCACACACCTCCATTCTGTGACTTCACACACCTCCAATCTCTGAATTCACAAACTTCCATTGTGACGTCACACACCTCCATTCTATGAGTTCACACACCTCCATTCTATGACTTCACTCACCTCCATTCTATGACTTCACACACCTCCTTTCTGAGTTGACACACCTCCATTCTATGACTTCACACACCTCCAATCTGAATTCACACACCTCCATTCTATGACTTCACCCACCTCCATTCTATGACTTCACACACCTCCATTCTCCGACTTCATACCCCTCTAATTTGATTTCTCATACCTCCATTCTATGACTTCACAAACCTCCCTTCGGTGACTTCACAATACTCCATTCTATGACTCCCACATCTACATTCGATGACTTCACACACCTCAATTCTGACTCACACAACTCCATTCTGTGACTTCACAAAACTCCATTCTATGACTTCACACACCTCCATTCTGTGGCTTCACACACCTCCATTCTGAGTTCACACACCTCCATTCTGTGACTTCACACACCTCCATTCTGTAACTTCACACACCTCCATTCTGTGACTTCACACACCTCGATCCTATGAGTTCACACACCTCCATTCTATGAATTCACACACCTCCATTCTGTGATTTCACACACCTCCATTCTATGACTTCACACACCTCCATTCTGTGACTTCACACACCTCCATTCTGAGTTCACACACCTCCATTCTATGACTTCACAAACCCCCATTCTGAGTTCACAGACCTCCATTCTATGACTTCACACACTTCCATTCTATGACTTCACACACCTCCATTCTGACTTCACACACCTCCATTCTGACTTCACACACTTCAATTCTTTGACTTCACACACCTCCATTCTATGATTTCACACTTCCATTCTATGACTTCACACACCTCCATTCTATGACTTCACACACCTGATTTCTGAGTTGACACACCTCCATTCTGTGATTTCACACACCTCCCATCTGACTTCACACACCTCCATTCTATGACTTCACACACCTCCATTCGTTGACATCAAAAACAACCATTCTATGACTTCACAGAACTCCATTGTGACTTCACACACCTCCATTCTATGAATTTACACACCTCCATTTTATGACTTCACACACCTCCATTCTATGACTTCACACACCTCCATTCTGTGACTTCACACACCTCCATTCTATGACTTCACAAACCTCCATTCTGAGTTCACAGACCTCCATTCTATGACTTCACACACCTCCATTCTATGACTTCACTCACCTTCATTCTGACTTCACACACCTCCATTCTGACTTCACACACCTCCATTCGTTGACATCAAAAAACACCATTCTATGACTTCACACAACTCCATTTTGACTTCATACACCTCCATTCTATGAGTTCACACACCTCCATTTTATGACTTCACACACCTCCATTCTATGACTTCACACACCTCAATTTTATGACTTCCACACCTCCATTTTATGACTTCACACACCTCCATTCTGTGACTTCACACACCTCTACTCTATGACTTCAAACACCTTCATTCTTACTTCACAAACATCCATTCTGTGACTTCACACACCTCCATTCTGTGACTTCACACACCTTCATTCTGACTTCACACTCCTCCATTCTGTGACTTCACACACCTCAATTCTGTGACTTCACACACCTCCATTCTGACTTCACATACCTCCATTCTATGATTTCACACACCTCCATTCTGTGACTTCACACACCACCTTTTTGACTTCACACACCTCCATTCTGTGACTTCACACACCTCCATTCTGTGACTTCACACACCTCCGTTTTGACTTCACACACTTCCATTCCGTGACTTCACACACCTCCATTCTGTGACTTCACACACGTCCATTCTTCTTCACACACCTCCATTCTATGACTTCACACACCTCCATTCTGAATTCACAGAGCTCCATTCTGTGCCTTCACAAAACTCTATTCTATGATTTCACACACCTCCATACGATGACTTCACAGAACTCCATCTATGACTTCACACACCTCCATTCTGACTTCACACACCGCTATTCTATGACTTCGCACACCTCCATTCTGACATCACACACCTCCATTCTATGACTTCACAGACCTCGAATCTTTGACTTCACTCACCTGCACTCTATGACTTCACACTCCTCCATTCTATGACTTCCCACACCTCCTTTCTATGACTTCACGCACCTCCAATCTATGACTACACACCTCCATTCTGACTTCACACACCTCCATTCTGTGACTTCACACACCTCCATTCCATGACTTCACACACCTTCATTTTTACTTCAGAAACATTCACACACCTCCATTCTATGACTTCACAAACTTCCATTCTGTGACTTCACACATGCATTTTGACTTCACACACCTCCAATATATGACTTCAAACACCTCAATTCTGTGACTTCACACAGCTCCATTCTATGACTTCATAACGTCCATTCTGTGACTTCACACAGCTCCATTCTATGACTTCACACACTTTCATTCTATGACTTCACACACCTCCATTCTGTGCCTTTACACACCTCCATTCTGAGTTCACACGCCTGCATTCTGTGACGTCCACACCTCTATTCTGTCACTTCCCACACCTCCATTCTGTGACTTCACACACCTCCATTCTATGACTTCACACACCTCTATTCTGACTTCACACACCTCTATTCTATGACTTCATACACCTCCATTCTCTGACTTCACACACCTCCATTCTGTGACTTCACTCACCTCCATTCTATTACTTCACACACCTGCATTCTATGACTTCACACATCCATTTTGACTTCACACACCTCCAATATATGACTTCAATCAGCTCAATTCTCTGACTTCACACACCTCCATTCTATGACTTTAAACCCGTCCATTCAGTGACTTCACACACCTCCATTCAATGACTTCACCCACCTCCATTCTATGACTTCACACACCTCACTTCGGTGACTTCACAATACTCCATTCTATGACTTCACACATCTACATTCTATGACTTCACACACCTCAATTCTGACTCACACAACTCCATTCTGTGACTTCACAAAACTCCATTCTATGTTTCACATATCTCCATACTATGACTTCACACAAATCCATCTATGACTTCACACACTTCCATTATGAGTTCACACACCTCCATTCTGTGACTTCACACACCTCCATTCTGACTTCACACACCTCCATTGTATGACTTCACACACCTCCATTCTTTGACTTCACACACCTCCATTCTATGACTTCACAAACTTCCATTGTGACGTCACACACCTCCATTCTATGAGTTCACACACCTCCATTCTATGACTTCACACACCTAATTTCTATGACTTCACCCACTTCCATTCTATGACTTTACACCTCCATTCTGATTTCACACACCTCCATTCTGTGACTTCACACACCTCCAATCTCTGAATTCACAAACTTCCATTGTGACGTCACACACCTCCATTCTATGAGTTCACACACCTCCATTCTATGACTTCACTCACCTCCATTCTATGACTTCACACACCTCCTTTCTGAGTTGACACACCTCCATTCTTTGACTTCACACACCTCCAATCTGAATTCACACACCTCCATTCTATGACTTCACCCACCTCCATTCTATGACTTCACACACCTCCATTCTCCGACTTCATACCCCTCTAATTTGATTTCTCATACCTCCATTCTATGACTTCACAAACCTCCCTTCGGTGACTTCACAATACTCCATTCTATGACTCCCACATCTACATTCGATGACTTCACACACCTCAATTCTGACTCACACAACTCCATTCTGTGACTTCACAAAACTCCATTCTATGACTTCACACACCTCCATTCTGTGGCTTCACACACCTCCATTCTGAGTTCACACACCTCCATTCTGTGACTTCACACACCTCCATTCTGTAACTTCACACACCTCCATTCTGTGACTTCACACACCTCGATCCTATGAGTTCACACACCTCCATTCTATGAATTCACACACCTCCATTCTGTGATTTCACACACCTCCATTCTATGACTTCACACACCTCCATTCTGTGACTTCACACACCTCCATTCTGAGTTCACACACCTCCATTCTATGACTTCACAAACCCCCATTCTGAGTTCACAGACCTCCATTCTATGACTTCACACACTTCCATTCTATGACTTCACACACCTCCATTCTGACTTCACACACCTCCATTCTGACTTCACACACTTCAATTCTTTGACTTCACACACCTCCATTCTATGATTTCACACTTCCATTCTATGACTTCACACACCTCCATTCTATGACTTCACACACCTGATTTCTGAGTTGACACACCTCCATTCTGTGATTTCACACACCTCCCATCTGACTTCACACACCTCCATTCTATGACTTCACACACCTCCATTCGTTGACATCAAAAACAACCATTCTATGACTTCACAGAACTCCATTGTGACTTCACACACCTCCATTCTATGAATTTACACACCTCCATTTTATGACTTCACACACCTCCATTCTATGACTTCACACACCTCCATTCTGTGACTTCACACACCTCCATTCTATGACTTCACAAACCTCCATTCTGAGTTCACAGACCTCCATTCTATGACTTCACACACCTCCATTCTATGACTTCACTCACCTTCATTCTGACTTCACACACTTCCATTGTGACGTCACACACCTCCATTCTATGAGTTCACACACCTCCATTCTGTGACGTCACACACCTCCATTCTGACTTCACAAACCTCTATTCTATGACTTCGCACACCTCCATTCTGACATCACACACCTCCAATCTATGACTTCACAGACCTCGAATCTGTGACTTCACTCACCTCCACTCTATGACTTCACACTCCTCCATTCTAAGACTTCCCACACCTCCTTTCTATGACTTCACCCACCTTCATTTTATGACTTCACACCTTCATTCTGACTTCACACTCTTCCATTCAGTGACTTCACACACCTCCATTCAATGACTTCACACACCTCCATTCTATGACTTCACACACCTTCATTCTTACTTCAGAAACATATATTCTATGACCTCACTCACCTCCATCTATGACTTCACACTCCTCCATTCTGTGACTTCACACACCTCCATAGTGAGTTCCCAAAACTCCATTCGGTGACTTAACACACCTCCATTCTGACTTCACAAACGTCCATTCTATGACTTCACACCCTTCCATTCTGTGACTTCACACACCTCCATTCTGTGACTTCACAAACCTCCATTCTATTACTTCACACACCTGCATTCTATGACTTCACACATCCATTTTGACTTCACACACCTCCAATATATGACTTCAATCAGCTCAATTCTCTGACTTCACACACCTCCATTCTATGACTTTAAACCCGTCCATTCAGTGACTTCACACACCTCCATTCAATGACTTCACCCACCTCCATTCTATGACTTCACACACCTCACTTCGGTGACTTCACAATACTCCATTCTATGACTTCACACATCTACATTCTATGACTTCACACACCTCAATTCTGACTCACACAACTCCATTCTGTGACTTCACAAAACTCCATTCTATGTTTCACATATCTCCATACTATGACTTCACACAAATCCATCTATGACTTCACACACTTCCATTATGAGTTCACACACCTCCATTCTGTGACTTCACACACCTCCATTCTGACTTCACACACCTCCATTGTATGACTTCACACACCTCCATTCTTTGACTTCACACACCTCCATTCTATGACTTCACAAACTTCCATTGTGACGTCACACACCTCCATTCTATGAGTTCACACACCTCCATTCTATGACTTCACACACCTAATTTCTATGACTTCACCCACTTCCATTCTATGACTTTACACCTCCATTCTGATTTCACACACCTCCATTCTGTGACTTCACACACCTCCAATCTCTGAATTCACAAACTTCCATTGTGACGTCACACACCTCCATTCTATGAGTTCACACACCTCCATTCTATGACTTCACTCACCTCCATTCTATGACTTCACACACCTCCTTTCTGAGTTGACACACCTCCATTCTATGACTTCACACACCTCCAATCTGAATTCACACACCTCCATTCTATGACTTCACCCACCTCCATTCTATGACTTCACACACCTCCATTCTCCGACTTCATACCCCTCTAATTTGATTTCTCATACCTCCATTCTATGACTTCACAAACCTCCCTTCGGTGACTTCACAATACTCCATTCTATGACTCCCACATCTACATTCGATGACTTCACACACCTCAATTCTGACTCACACAACTCCATTCTGTGACTTCACAAAACTCCATTCTATGACTTCACACACCTCCATTCTGTGGCTTCACACACCTCCATTCTGAGTTCACACACCTCCATTCTGTGACTTCACACACCTCCATTCTGTAACTTCACACACCTCCATTCTGTGACTTCACACACCTCGATCCTATGAGTTCACACACCTCCATTCTATGAATTCACACACCTCCATTCTGTGATTTCACACACCTCCATTCTATGACTTCACACACCTCCATTCTGTGACTTCACACACCTCCATTCTGAGTTCACACACCTCCATTCTATGACTTCACAAACCCCCATTCTGAGTTCACAGACCTCCATTCTATGACTTCACACACTTCCATTCTATGACTTCACACACCTCCATTCTGACTTCACACACCTCCATTCTGACTTCACACACTTCAATTCTTTGACTTCACACACCTCCATTCTATGATTTCACACTTCCATTCTATGACTTCACACACCTCCATTCTATGACTTCACACACCTGATTTCTGAGTTGACACACCTCCATTCTGTGATTTCACACACCTCCCATCTGACTTCACACACCTCCATTCTATGACTTCACACACCTCCATTCGTTGACATCAAAAACAACCATTCTATGACTTCACAGAACTCCATTGTGACTTCACACACCTCCATTCTATGAATTTACACACCTCCATTTTATGACTTCACACACCTCCATTCTATGACTTCACACACCTCCATTCTGTGACTTCACACACCTCCATTCTATGACTTCACAAACCTCCATTCTGAGTTCACAGACCTCCATTCTATGACTTCACACACCTCCATTCTATGACTTCACTCACCTTCATTCTGACTTCACACACCTCCATTCTGACTTCACACACCTCCATTCGTTGACATCAAAAAACACCATTCTATGACTTCACACAACTCCATTTTGACTTCATACACCTCCATTCTATGAGTTCACACACCTCCATTTTATGACTTCACACACCTCCATTCTATGACTTCACACACCTCAATTTTATGACTTCCACACCTCCATTTTATGACTTCACACACCTCCATTCTGTGACTTCACACACCTCTACTCTATGACTTCAAACACCTTCATTCTTACTTCACAAACATCCATTCTGTGACTTCACACACCTCCATTCTGTGACTTCACACACCTTCATTCTGACTTCACACTCCTCCATTCTGTGACTTCACACACCTCAATTCTGTGACTTCACACACCTCCATTCTGACTTCACATACCTCCATTCTATGATTTCACACACCTCCATTCTGTGACTTCACACACCACCTTTTTGACTTCACACACCTCCATTCTGTGACTTCACACACCTCCATTCTGTGACTTCACACACCTCCGTTTTGACTTCACACACTTCCATTCCGTGACTTCACACACCTCCATTCTGTGACTTCACACACGTCCATTCTTCTTCACACACCTCCATTCTATGACTTCACACACCTCCATTCTGAATTCACAGAGCTCCATTCTGTGCCTTCACAAAACTCTATTCTATGATTTCACACACCTCCATACGATGACTTCACAGAACTCCATCTATGACTTCACACACCTCCATTCTGACTTCACACACCGCTATTCTATGACTTCGCACACCTCCATTCTGACATCACACACCTCCATTCTATGACTTCACAGACCTCGAATCTTTGACTTCACTCACCTGCACTCTATGACTTCACACTCCTCCATTCTATGACTTCCCACACCTCCTTTCTATGACTTCACGCACCTCCAATCTATGACTACACACCTCCATTCTGACTTCACACACCTCCATTCTGTGACTTCACACACCTCCATTCCATGACTTCACACACCTTCATTTTTACTTCAGAAACATTCACACACCTCCATTCTATGACTTCACAAACTTCCATTCTGTGACTTCACACATGCATTTTGACTTCACACACCTCCAATATATGACTTCAAACACCTCAATTCTGTGACTTCACACAGCTCCATTCTATGACTTCATAACGTCCATTCTGTGACTTCACACAGCTCCATTCTATGACTTCACACACTTTCATTCTATGACTTCACACACCTCCATTCTGTGCCTTTACACACCTCCATTCTGAGTTCACACGCCTGCATTCTGTGACGTCCACACCTCTATTCTGTCACTTCCCACACCTCCATTCTGTGACTTCACACACCTCCATTCTATGACTTCACACACCTCTATTCTGACTTCACACACCTCTATTCTATGACTTCATACACCTCCATTCTCTGACTTCACACACCTCCATTCTGTGACTTCACTCACCTCCATTCTATTACTTCACACACCTGCATTCTATGACTTCACACATCCATTTTGACTTCACACACCTCCAATATATGACTTCAATCAGCTCAATTCTCTGACTTCACACACCTCCATTCTATGACTTTAAACCCGTCCATTCAGTGACTTCACACACCTCCATTCAATGACTTCACCCACCTCCATTCTATGACTTCACACACCTCACTTCGGTGACTTCACAATACTCCATTCTATGACTTCACACATCTACATTCTATGACTTCACACACCTCAATTCTGACTCACACAACTCCATTCTGTGACTTCACAAAACTCCATTCTATGTTTCACATATCTCCATACTATGACTTCACACAAATCCATCTATGACTTCACACACTTCCATTATGAGTTCACACACCTCCATTCTGTGACTTCACACACCTCCATTCTGACTTCACACACCTCCATTGTATGACTTCACACACCTCCATTCTTTGACTTCACACACCTCCATTCTATGACTTCACAAACTTCCATTGTGACGTCACACACCTCCATTCTATGAGTTCACACACCTCCATTCTATGACTTCACACACCTAATTTCTATGACTTCACCCACTTCCATTCTATGACTTTACACCTCCATTCTGATTTCACACACCTCCATTCTGTGACTTCACACACCTCCAATCTCTGAATTCACAAACTTCCATTGTGACGTCACACACCTCCATTCTATGAGTTCACACACCTCCATTCTATGACTTCACTCACCTCCATTCTATGACTTCACACACCTCCTTTCTGAGTTGACACACCTCCATTCTTTGACTTCACACACCTCCAATCTGAATTCACACACCTCCATTCTATGACTTCACCCACCTCCATTCTATGACTTCACACACCTCCATTCTCCGACTTCATACCCCTCTAATTTGATTTCTCATACCTCCATTCTATGACTTCACAAACCTCCCTTCGGTGACTTCACAATACTCCATTCTATGACTCCCACATCTACATTCGATGACTTCACACACCTCAATTCTGACTCACACAACTCCATTCTGTGACTTCACAAAACTCCATTCTATGACTTCACACACCTCCATTCTGTGGCTTCACACACCTCCATTCTGAGTTCACACACCTCCATTCTGTGACTTCACACACCTCCATTCTGTAACTTCACACACCTCCATTCTGTGACTTCACACACCTCGATCCTATGAGTTCACACACCTCCATTCTATGAATTCACACACCTCCATTCTGTGATTTCACACACCTCCATTCTATGACTTCACACACCTCCATTCTGTGACTTCACACACCTCCATTCTGAGTTCACACACCTCCATTCTATGACTTCACAAACCCCCATTCTGAGTTCACAGACCTCCATTCTATGACTTCACACACTTCCATTCTATGACTTCACACACCTCCATTCTGACTTCACACACCTCCATTCTGACTTCACACACTTCAATTCTTTGACTTCACACACCTCCATTCTATGATTTCACACTTCCATTCTATGACTTCACACACCTCCATTCTATGACTTCACACACCTGATTTCTGAGTTGACACACCTCCATTCTGTGATTTCACACACCTCCCATCTGACTTCACACACCTCCATTCTATGACTTCACACACCTCCATTCGTTGACATCAAAAACAACCATTCTATGACTTCACAGAACTCCATTGTGACTTCACACACCTCCATTCTATGAATTTACACACCTCCATTTTATGACTTCACACACCTCCATTCTATGACTTCACACACCTCCATTCTGTGACTTCACACACCTCCATTCTATGACTTCACAAACCTCCATTCTGAGTTCACAGACCTCCATTCTATGACTTCACACACCTCCATTCTATGACTTCACTCACCTTCATTCTGACTTCACACACCTCCATTCTGACTTCACACACCTCCATTCGTTGACATCAAAAAACACCATTCTATGACTTCACACAACTCCATTTTGACTTCATACACCTCCATTCTATGAGTTCACACACCTCCATTTTATGACTTCACACACCTCCATTCTATGACTTCACACACCTCAATTTTATGACTTCCACACCTCCATTTTATGACTTCACACACCTCCATTCTGTGACTTCACACACCTCTACTCTATGACTTCAAACACCTTCATTCTTACTTCACAAACATCCATTCTGTGACTTCACACACCTCCATTCTGTGACTTCACACACCTTCATTCTGACTTCACACTCCTCCATTCTGTGACTTCACACACCTCAATTCTGTGACTTCACACACCTCCATTCTGACTTCACATACCTCCATTCTATGATTTCACACACCTCCATTCTGTGACTTCACACACCACCTTTTTGACTTCACACACCTCCATTCTGTGACTTCACACACCTCCATTCTGTGACTTCACACACCTCCGTTTTGACTTCACACACTTCCATTCCGTGACTTCACACACCTCCATTCTGTGACTTCACACACGTCCATTCTTCTTCACACACCTCCATTCTATGACTTCACACACCTCCATTCTGAATTCACAGAGCTCCATTCTGTGCCTTCACAAAACTCTATTCTATGATTTCACACACCTCCATACGATGACTTCACAGAACTCCATCTATGACTTCACACACCTCCATTCTGACTTCACACACCGCTATTCTATGACTTCGCACACCTCCATTCTGACATCACACACCTCCATTCTATGACTTCACAGACCTCGAATCTTTGACTTCACTCACCTGCACTCTATGACTTCACACTCCTCCATTCTATGACTTCCCACACCTCCTTTCTATGACTTCACGCACCTCCAATCTATGACTACACACCTCCATTCTGACTTCACACACCTCCATTCTGTGACTTCACACACCTCCATTCCATGACTTCACACACCTTCATTTTTACTTCAGAAACATTCACACACCTCCATTCTATGACTTCACAAACTTCCATTCTGTGACTTCACACATGCATTTTGACTTCACACACCTCCAATATATGACTTCAAACACCTCAATTCTGTGACTTCACACAGTTCCATTCTATGACTTCATAACGTCCATTCTGTGACTTCACACAGCTCCATTCTATGACTTCACACACTTTCATTCTATGACTTCACACACCTCCATTCTGTGCCTTTACACACCTCCATTCTGAGTTCACACGCCTGCATTCTGTGACGTCCACACCTCTATTCTGTCACTTCCCACACCTCCATTCTGTGACTTCACACACCTCCATTCTATGACTTCACACACCTCTATTCTGACTTCACACACCTCTATTCTATGACTTCATACACCTCCATTCTCTGACTTCACACACCTCCATTCTGTGACTTCACACACTTCCATTCTATGACTTCACACACCTTCATTCTATGATTTCACAAACACCTCCATTCTGTGACTTCACAAACCTCCATTCTATGACCTCACACACCCTCATTCTATGATTTCACAGACCTCCATTCTATGACTTCACACATCCATTTTGACTTCACACACCTCCAATATATGACTTCAAACACCTCAATTCTGTGACTTCACACACCTCCATTCTATGATTTCAAACCGTCCATTCTGTGACTTCACACACCTCCGTTTTATGACTTCACACACTTCCATTCTATGATTTCACACACCTCCATTCTGTGACTTTACACACCTCCATTCCGAGTTCACACACCTCAATTCTGGGACTTCACACACCTCCAATCTGTGACTTCCCCCACCTCCATTCTGTGACTTCACACCTCCATTCTGACTTCACACACCTCCATTCTGTGACTTCACACACCTCCATTATATGACTTCACGCACCTCCAATCTATGACTTCACACACCTCCATTCTATGCCTTCACACACCTCCATTCTGTGACTTCACACACCTCCATTCTATGCCTTCACACACCTTCATTCTTACTTCACAAACATATATTCTATGACTTCACACACCTCCATTCTTTGACTTCACACACCTCCATTCTATGTCTTCACACACCTCCATTCTTTGACTTCACACACCTAAATTCTGAGTTGACACATCTCCATTCTGTGACTTCACACACCTCCATTCTGACTTCACACATCTCCATTCTATGACTTCACACACCTTCATTTTTACTTTACAAACATCCATTCTATAACTTCACACACCTCCATTCTATGACTTCCCACACCTCCATTCAGTGACTTCACACACCTCCATTCTATGACTGCACACACCTCCATTCTGTGACTTCACACACCTCCATTCTATGACTTCACACACTTCCATTGTGACGTCACACACCTGCATTCTATGAGCTCACACACCTCCATTCTGACTTCACACACCTCCATTCTATGACTTCACACACATCCATTCTGAATTCACACAGCTCCATTCTGTGCCTTAACAAAACTCTATTCTATGATTTACACACCTCCATACTATGACTTCACACAACTCCATCTATGACTTCACACACCTCCATTCTGACTTCACACACCTCTATTCTATGACTTCGCACACCTCCATTCTGACATCACACACCTCCATTCTATGACTTCACAGACCTCGAATCTGTGACTTCACTCACCTGCACTCTATGACTTCACACTCCTCCATTCTATGACTTCCCACACCTCCTTTCTATGACTTCACCCACCTCCAATCTATGACTACACACCTCCATTCTGACTTCACACACCTCCATTCTGTGACTTCACACACCTCCATTTCATGACTTCACACACCTTCATTTTTACTTCAGAAACATTCACACACCTCCACTCTATGACTTCACAAACCTCCATTCTGTGACTTCACACATGCATTTTGACTTCACACACCTCCAATATATGACTTCAAACAGCTCAATTCTGTGACTTCACACAGCTCCATTCTATGACTTCATAACGTCCATTCTGTGACTTCACACAGCTCCATTCTATGACTTCACACACTTCCATTTTATGACTTCACACACCTCCATTCTGTGCCTTTACACACCTCCATTCTGAGTTCACACACCTCCATTCTCTGACGTCACACACCTCTATTCTGTCACTTCCCACACCTCCATTCTGTGACTTCACACACCTTTATTCTGACTTCACACACTTCCATTCTATGACTTCATACACCTCCATTCTGACTTCACACACCTCCATTCTATGACTTCGCACACTTCTCTTCTGATTTCACACACCTCCATTCTGTGACTTCACACACCTCCATTCAATGACTTCACACACCTACATTCTTTGACTTCACACACCTCCAATCTGACATCACACACCTCCATTCTATGATTTCACAGACCTCGAATCTGTGACTTCACTCACCTGCACTCTATGACTACCCACACCTCTTTCTATGACTTCACCCACCTCCAATCTATGACTACACACCTCCATTCTGACTTCACACACCTCCATTCTGTGACTTCACACACCTCCATTCTATGACTTCACACACCTCCATTCTATGACGTCACACACCTTCATTCTTACTTCAGAAACTTCCATTCTATGACTTCACACACCTCCATTCTATGACTTCACAAACCTCCATTCTGTGACTTCACGCACCTCCATTCTGACTTCACACACTTCCATTCTATGACTTCACACACCTCCATTCTCTGACTTCACACACTTCCATTCTGAGTTCACACACCTCTATTCTGTGATTTCGCACATCTCCATTCTGTGACTTCACACACCTCCATTCTGTGAATTCACACACTTCCATTCTATGACTTCACACACCTTCATTCTATGATTTCACACACCTCCATTCTGTGACTTCACAAACCTCCATTCTATGACCTCACATACCCTCATTCTATGATTTCACACACCTCCATTCTATGAGTTCACACACCTCCATTCTGACTTCACACACCTCCATTCTATGACTTCACACACCTCCATTCTATGACTTCACACACCTCCTTTCTATGACATCACCCAACTCCATTCTACGACTTCACACCTCCATTCTGACTTCACACACCTCCATTCTGTGACTTCACACACCTCCATTATATGACTTCACACACCTCCATTATGTGACTTCACACACCTCCATTCTATGCCTTCACACACCTTCATTCTTACTTCACAAACATATATTCTATGACTTCACACACCTCCATTCTTTGACTTCACACACCTCCATTCTATGTCTTCACACACCTCCATTCTTTGACTTCACATATCTAAATTCTGAGTTGACACATCTCTATTCTGTGACTTCACACACCTCCATTCTGACTTCACACATCTCCATTCTATGACTTCACACACCTTCATTTTTACTTTACAAACATCCATTCTATAACTTCACACACCTCCATTCTATGACTTCACACACCTCCATTCTATGACTTCACACACTTTCATTGTGACGTTACACACCTCCATTCTATGAGTTCACACACCTCCATTCTGACTTCACACACCTCCATTCTATGACTTCACACACCTCCATTCTATGACTTCACACACCTCCATTCTGTGAGTTCACACACCTCCATTCTATGACTTCAAACACCTCAATTGTGACTACACACACCTCCATTCTATGAGTTCAACACCTCCATTCTGACTTCACACACCTCCATTCTATGACTTCACACACCTCCATTCTGAATTCACACAGCTCAATTCTGTGACTTCACAAAATTCCATTCTGACTTCAAACACCTCCATTGTATGTATTCACACACCTCCATTCTCTGACTTCACACACTTCCATTGTGACGTCACACACCTCCATTCTATGAGTTCACACACCTCCATTCTATGACGTCACACACCTCCATTCTGACTTCACAAACCTCTAT
Organism: Megascapheus bottae; assembly: GCA_024803745.1. Taxonomy (NCBI): domain Eukaryota; kingdom Metazoa; phylum Chordata; class Mammalia; order Rodentia; family Geomyidae; genus Megascapheus; species Megascapheus bottae. The sequence continues at coordinate 25,640 of JANJXV010001868.1, read as the reverse complement.
TCTATGACTTCGCACACCTCCATTCTGACATCACACACCTCCAATCTATGACTTCACAGACCTCGAATCTGTGACTTCACTCACCTCCACTCTATGACTTCACACTCCTCCATTCTATGACTTCCCACACCTCCTTTCTATGACTTCACCCACCTTCATTTTATGACTTCACACCTTCATTCTGACTTCACACACTTCCAATCAGTGACTTCACACACCTCCATTCAATGACTTCACACACCTCCATTCTATGACTTCACACACCTTCATTCTTACTTCAGAAACATATATTCTATGACCTCACTCACCTCCATCTATGACTTCACACTCCTCCATTCTGTGACTTCACACACCTCCATACTGAGTTCACAAAACTCCATTCGGTGACTGAACACACCTCCATTCTGACTTCACAAACGTCCATTCTATGAATTCACACCCTTCCATTCTGTGACTTCACACACCTCCATTCTGTGACTTCACACACCTCCATTCTATTACTTCACACACCTACATTCTATGACTTCACACATCCATTTTGACTTCACACACCTCCAATATATGACTTCAATCAGCTCAATTCTCTGACTTCACACACCTCCATTCTATGACTTTAAACCCGTCCATTCAGTGACTTCACACACCTCCATTCAATGACTTCACCCACCTCCATTCTATGACTTCACACACCTCACTTCGGTGACTTCACAATACTCCATTCTATGACTTCACACATCTACATTCTATGACTTCACACACCTCAATTCTGACTCACACAACTCCATTCTGTGACTTCACAAAACTCCATTCTATGTTTCACATATCTCCATACTATGACTTCACACAAATCCATCTATGACTTCACACATTTCCATTATGAGTTCACACACCTCCATTCTGTGACTTCACACACCTCCATTCTGACTTCAAACACCTCCATTGTATGACTTCACACACCTCCATTCTTTGACTTCACACACCTCCATTCCATGACTTCACAAACTTCCATTGTGACGTCACACACCTCCATTCTATGCGTTCACACACCTCCATTCTATGACTTCACACACCTAATTTCTATGACTTCACCCACTTCCATTCTATGACTTTACACCTCCATTCTGACTTCACACACCTCCATTCTGTGACTTCACACACCTCCAATCTCTGAATTCACAAACTTCCATTGTGACGTCACACACCTCCATTCTATGAGTTCACACACCTCCATTCTATGAGTTCTCTCACCTCCATTCTATGACTTCACACACCTCCTTTCTGAGTTGACACACCTCCATTCTATGACTTCACACACCTCCAATCTGAATTCACACACCTCCATTCTATGACTTCACCCACCTCCATTCTATGACTTCACACACCTCCATTCTCCGACTTCATACCCCTCTAATTTGATTTCTCATACCTCCATTCTATGACTTCACAAACCTCCCTTCGGTGACTTCACAATACTCCATTCTATGACTCCCACATCTACATTCTATGACTTCACACACCTCAATTCTGACTCACACAACTCCATTCTGTGACTTCACAAAACTCCATTCTATGATTTCACATATCTCCATACTATGACTTCACACACATCCATCTATGATTTCACACACCTCCATTCTGAGTTCACACACCTCCATTCTGTGACTTCACGCACCTCCATTCCGGCTTCACACACCTCCATTGTAAGACTTCACACACCTCCATGCTGTGACTTCACACACCTCCATTCTATGACTTCACAAACTTCCATTGTGACGTCAAGAACCTCCATTCTATGAGTTCACACACCTCCATTCTGTGACTTCACACACCTCCATTGAATGACTTCACAGACCTCGAATCTGTGACTTCACTCACCTCCACTCTATGACTTCACACTTCTCCATTCTATGACTTCCCACACCTTAGTTCTATGACTTCACCCACCTACATTGTATGACTTCACACCTCCATTCTGACTTCACACACCTCCATTCTATGACTTCACACACCTCCATTCTGACTTCACCCACCTCCATTCTGTGATTTCACACACCTCCATTCTATGATTTCACACACCTCAACTCTGTGACTTCACACACCTCCATTCTTTGGCTTCACACACCTCCATTCTGTGACTTCACACACCTCCATTCTGAATTCACACAGCTCAATTCTGTGACTTCACAAAATTCCATTCTGACTTCACACACCTCTATTGTATGAATTCACACACCTCCATTCTGTGACTTCACACACTTCCATTGTGACGCCACACACCTCCATTCTATGAGTTCACACACCTCCATTCTGTGACTTCACACACCTCCATTCTGACTTCACAAACCTCTAATCTATGACTTCGCAGACCTCCATTCTGACATCACACACCTCCACTCTATGACTTCACACGCCTCCATTCTATGACTTCCCACACCTCCTTTCTATGACTTCACCCACATTCATTCTATGACTTCACACCTCCATTCTGACTTCACACACTTCAGTTCAGTGACTTCACACACCTCCATTCTGTGATTCACACACCTCCACTCTGATTTCACACATCTCCATTGTATGACTTCACACACCTCTATTCTGTGACTTCACACACCTCCATTCTATGACTTCACAAACCTCCATTCTGACTTCACACACCTCTATTCTATGACTTCGAACACCTACATTCTGACTTCACACACCTCCATTCTGTGACTACACACATCTCCATTCAATGACTTCACACACCTACATTTTTTGACTTCACACACCTCCAATCTGACATCACACACCTCCATTCTATGATTTCACAGACCTCGAATCTGTGACATCACTCACCTGCACTCTATGACTTCACCCTCCTCCATTCTATGACTTCCCACACCTCCTTTCTATGAATTCACCCACCTCCAATCTATGACTACACACCTCCGTTCTGACTTCACACACCTCCATTCTGTGACTTCACACACCTCCATTCTATAACTTCACACACCTCCATTCTATGACTTCACACACCTCCATTCTGACTTCACACACCTCCATTCTGTGACTTCACACACCTCCATTATATGACTTCACACACCTCCATTATGTGACTTCACACACCTCCATTCTATGCCTTCACACACCTTCATTCTTACTTCACAAACATATATTCTATGACTTCACACACCTCCATTCTTTGACTTCACACACCTCCATTCTATGTCTTCACACACCTCCATTCTTTGACTTCACATATCTAAATTCTGAGTTGACACATCTCTATTCTGTGACTTCACACACCTCCATTCTGACTTCACACATCTCCATTCTATGACTTCACACACCTTCATTTTTACTTTACAAACATCCATTCTATAACTTCACACACCTCCATTCTATGACTTCACACACCTCCATTCTATGACTTCACACACTTTCATTGTGACGTTACACACCTCCATTCTATGAGTTCACACACCTCCATTCTGACTTCACACACCTCCATTCTATGACTTCACACACCTCCATTCTATGACTTCACACACCTCCATTCTGTGAGTTCACACACCTCCATTCTATGACTTCAAACACCTCAATTGTGACTACACACACCTCCATTCTATGAGTTCAACACCTCCATTCTGACTTCACACACCTCCATTCTATGACTTCACACACCTCCATTCTGAATTCACACAGCTCAATTCTGTGACTTCACAAAATTCCATTCTGACTTCAAACACCTCCATTGTATGTATTCACACACCTCCATTCTCTGACTTCACACACTTCCATTGTGACGTCACACACCTCCATTCTATGAGTTCACACACCTCCATTCTATGACGTCACACACCTCCATTCTGACTTCACAAACCTCTATTCTATGACTTCGCACACCTCCATTCTGACATCACACACCTCCAATCTATGACTTCACAGACCTCGAATCTGTGACTTCACTCACCTCCACTCTATGACTTCACACTCCTCCATTCTATGACTTCCCACACCTCCTTTCTATGACTTCACCCACCTTCATTTTATGACTTCACACCTTCATTCTGACTTCACACACTTCCATTCAGTGACTTCACACACCTCCATTCAATGACTTCACACACCTCCATTCTATGACTTCACACACCTTCATTCTTACTTCAGAAACATATATTCTATGACCTCACTCACCTCCATCTATGACTTCACACTCCTCCATTCTGTGACTTCACACACCTCCATACTGAGTTCACAAAACTCCATTCGGTGACTTAACACACCTCCATTCTGACTTCACAAACGTCCATTCTATGACTTCACACCCTTCCATTCTGTGACTTCACACACCTCCATTCTGTGACTTCACACACCTCCATTCTATTACTTCAGACACCTACATTCTATGACTTCACACATCCATTTTGACTTCACACACCTCCAATATATGACTTCAATCAGCTCAATTCTCTGACTTCACACACCTCCATTCTATGACTTTAAACCCGTCCATTCAGTGACTTCACACACCTCCATTCAATGACTTCACCCACCTCCATTCTATGACTTCACACACCTCACTTCGGTGACTTCACAATACTCCATTCTATGACTTCACACATCTACATTCTATGACTTCACACACCTCAATTCTGACTCACACAACTCCATTCTGTGACTTCACAAAACTCCATTCTATGTTTCACATATCTCCATACTATGACTTCACACAAATCCATCTATGACTTCACACACTTCCATTATGAGTTCACACACCTCCATTCTGTGACTTCACACACCTCCATTCTGACTTCACACACCTCCATTGTATGACTTCACACACCTCCATTCTTTGACTTCACACACCTCCATTCCATGACTTCACAAACTTCCATTGTGACGTCACACACCTCCATTCTATGAGTTCACACACCTCCATTCTATGACTTCACACACCTAATTTCTATGACTTCACCCACTTCCATTCTATGACTTTACACCTCCATTCTGACTTCACACACCTCCATTCTGTGACTTCACACACCTCCAATCTCTGAATTCACAAACTTCCATTGTGACGTCACACACCTCCATTCTATGAGTTCACACACCTCCATTCTATGAGTTCACTCACCTCCATTCTATGACTTCACACACCTCCTTTCTGATTTGACACACCTCCATTCTATGACTTCACACACCTCCAATCTGAATTCACACACCTCCATTCTATGACTTCACCCACCTCCATTCTATGACTTCACACACCTCCATTCTCCGACTTCATACCCCTCTAATTTGATTTCTCATACCTCCATTCTATGACTTCACAAACCTCCCTTCGGTGACTTCACAATACTCCATTCTATGACTCCCACATCTACATTCTATGACTTCACACACCTCAATTCTGACTCACACAACTCCATTCTGTGACTTCACAAAACTCCATTCTATGATTTCACATATCTCCATACTATGACTTCACACACATCCATCTATGATTTCACACACCTCCATTCTGAGTTCACACACCTCCATTCTGTGACTTCACGCACCTCCATTCCGGCTTCACACACCTCCATTGTAAGACTTCACACACCTCCATGCTGTGACTTCACACACCTCCATTCTATGACTTCACAAACTTCCATTGTGACGTCAAGAACCTCCATTCTATGAGTTCACACACCTCCATTCTGTGACTTCACACACCTCCATTGTATGACTTCACAGACCTCGAATCTGTGACTTCACTCACCTCCACTCTATGACTTCACACTTCTCCATTCTATGACTTCACCCACCTACATTGTATGACTTCACACCTCCATTCTGACTTCACACACCTCCATTCTATGACTTCACACACCTCCATTCTGACTTCACCCACCTCCATTCTGTGATTTCACACACCTCCATTCTATGATTTCACACACCTCAATTCTGTGACTTCACACACCTCCATTCTTTGACTTCACACACCTCCATTCTGTGACTTCACACACCTCCATTCTGAATTCACACAGCTCAATTCTGTGACTTCACAAAATTCCATTCTGACTTCACACACCTCTATTGTATGAATTCACACACCTCCATTCTGTGACTTCACACACTTCCATTGTGACGCCACACACCTCCATTCTATGAGTTCACACACCTCCATTCTGTGACTTCACACACCTCCATTCTGACTTCACAAACCTCTAATCTATGACTTCGCAGACCTCCATTCTGACATCACACACCTCCACTCTATGACTTCACACGCCTCCATTCTATGACTTCCCACACCTCCTTTCTATGACTTCACCCACATTCATTCTATGACTTCACACCTCCATTCTGACTTCACACACTTCAGTTCAGTGACTTCACACACCTCCATTCTGTGATTCACACACCTCCATTCTGATTTCACACATCTCCATTGTATGACTTCACACACCTCTATTCTGTGACTTCACACACCTCCATTCTATGACTTCACAAACCTCCATTCTGACTTCACACACCTCTATTCTATGACTTCGAACACCTACATTCTGACTTCACACACCTCCATTCTGTGACTACACACATCTCCATTCAATGACTTCACACACCTACATTTTTTGACTTCACACACCTCCAATCTGACATCACACACCTCCATTCTATGATTTCACAGACCTCGAATCTGTGACATCACTCACCTGCACTCTATGACTTCACCCTCCTCCATTCTATGACTTCCCACACCTCCTTTCTATGAATTCACCCACCTCCAATCTATGACTACACACCTCCGTTCTGACTTCACACACCTCCATTCTGTGACTTCACACACCTCCATTCTATAACTTCACACACCTCCATTCTATGACTTCACACACCTCCATTCTGAATTCACACAGCTCCATACTGTGCCTTCACAAAACTACATTCTATGATTTCACACACCTCCATACTATGACTTCACACAACTCCATCTATGACTTCACACACCTCCATTCTGACTTCACACACTTTTATTCTATGACTTCGCACACCTCCATTCTGACATCACACACCTCCATCCTATGAATTCACAGACCTCGAATCTGTGACTTCACTCACCTGCACTCTATGACTTCACACTCCTCCATTCTATGACTTCACCCACCTACAATCTATGACTACACACCTCCATTCTGACTTCACACACCTCCATTCTGTGACTTCACACACGTCCATTCCATGACTTCACACACCTTCATTTTTACTACAGAAACATTCACACACCTCCATTCTATGACTTCACAAACTTCCATTCTGTGACTTCACACATGCATTTTGACTTCACACACCTCCAATATATGACTTCAAACACCTCAATTCTGTGACTTCACACAGCTCCATTCTATGACTTCATAATGTCCATTCTGTGACTTCACACAGCTCCATTCTATGACTTCACACACTTCCATTCTATGACTTCACACACCTCCATTCTGTGCCTTTACACACCTCCATTCTGAGTTCACACACCTCCATTCTGTGACGTCACACACCTCTATTCTGTGACTTCCCACACCTCCATTCTGTGACTTCACACACCTCCATTCTATGACTTCACACACTTCTATTCTGACTTCACACACCTCCATTCTATGACTTCATACACCTCCATTCTGACTTCACACACCTCCATTCTATGACTTCGCACACCTCTCTTCTGATTTCACACATCTCCATTCTGTGACTTCACTCACCTCCATTCAATGACTTCACACACCTCCATTCTGTGACTTCACACACCTCCATTCTATGACTTCACAAACTTCCATTGTGACGTCACACACCTCCATTCAATGAGTTCACACACCTCCATTCTGTGACTTCACACACCTCAATTCTGACTTCACACACCTCCATTGTATGACTTCACACACCTCCATTCTGTGACTTCACACACCTCCATTCTATGACTTCACAGACCTCGAATCTGTGACTTCACTCACCTCCACTCTATGACTTCACACTTCTCCATTCTATGACTTCCCACACCTTAGTTCTATGATTTCACCCACCTACATTCTATGACTTCACACCTCCATTCTGACTTCACACACCTCCATTCTATGACTTCACACACCTCCATTCTGACTTCACCCACCTCCATTCTGTGACTTCACACACCTCCATTCTATGATTTCACACACCTCCATTCTGTGACTTCACACACCTCCATTCTGTGACTTCACACACCTCCATTCTGAGTTCACACACCTCCATTCAATGACTTCACACACCTCCATTCTGAATTCACACAGCTCAATTCTGTGACTTCACAAAATTCCATTCTGACTTCACACACCTCCATTGTATGAATTCACACACCTCCATTCTGTGACTTCACACACTTCCATTGTGACGCCACACACCTCCATTCTATGACTTCACACACCTCCATTCTATGACTTCACACACCTCCATTCTGACCTCACAAACCTATATCCTATGACTTCGCACACCTCCATTCTGACATCACACACCTCCACTCTATGACTTCACACTCCTCCATTCTATGACTTCCCACACCTCCTTTCTATGACTTCACCCACCTTCATTCTATGACTTCACACCTCCATTCTGACTTCACACACTTCCATTCAGTGACTTCACACACCTCCATTCAATGACTTCACACACCTCCATTCTATGACTTCACACACCTTCATTCTTACTTCAGAAACATCCATTCTATGACCTCACACACCTCCATCTATGACTTCACAAACCTCCATTCTGTGACTTCACCCACTTCCACACTGAGTTCACAAAACTCCATTCGGTGACTTAACACACATCCATTTTGACATCACACACCTCCAATATCTGGCTTCAGACAGCTCAATTCTCTGTCTTCACACACCTCCATTCTATGACTTTAAACCCGTCCATTCAGTGACTTCACACACCGACATTCTATGACTTCATACACCTCCATTCTATGACTTCACCCACCTCCCTTCTATGACTTCACACACCTCCATTTTCCGACTTCACACCCCTCTAATTTGATTTCTCATACCTCCATTCTATGACTTCTCAAACCTCCCTTCAGTGACTTCACAATACTCCATTCTATGACTTCACACATCTACATTCTATGACTTCACACACCTCAATTCTGACTCACACAACTCCATTCTGTGACTTCACAAAACTTCATTCTATGATTTCACATATCTCCATACTATGACTTCACACACCTCCATCTATGATTGCACACACCTCCATTCTGAGTTCACACACCTCCATTCTGTGACTTCACACACCTCCATTCTGATTTCACACATCTCCATTGTATGACTTCACACACCTCTATTCTGTGACTTCACACACCTCCATTCTATGACTTCACAAACCTCCATTCTGACTTCACACACCTCTATTCTATGACTTCGAACACCTACATTCTGACTTCACACACCTCCATTTTGTGACTACACACACCTCCATTCAATGACTTCTCACACCTACATTTTTTGACTTCACACACCTCCAATCTGACATCACACACCTCCATTCTATGATTTCACAGACCTCGAATCTGTGACATCACTCACCTGCACTCTATGACTTCACCCTCCTCCATTCTATGACTTCCCACACCTCCTTTCTATGAATTCACCCACCTCCAATCTATGACTACACACCTCAGTTCTGACTTGACAAACCTCCATTCTGTGACTTCACACACCTCCATTATATGACTTCACACACCTCCATTCTGAGTTCACACAGCTCCATACTGTGCCTTCACAAAACTACATTCTATGATTTCACACACCTCCATACTATGACTTCACACAACTCCATCTATGACTTCACACACCTCCATTCTGACTTCACACACTTCTATTCTATGACTTCGCACACCTCCATTCTGACATCACACACCTCCATCCTATGACTTCACAGACCTCGAATCTGAGACTTCACTCACCTGCACTCTATGACTTCACTCTCCTCCATTCTATGACTTCACCCACCTCCAATCTATGACTACACACCTCCATTCTGACTTCACACACCTCCATTCTGTGACGTCACACACCTCTATTCTGTGACTTCCCACACCTCCATTCTGTGACTTCACACACCTCCATTCTATGACTTCACACACTTCTATTCTGACTTCCCACACCTCCATTCTATGACTTCATACACCTCCATTCTGACTTCACACACCTCCATTCTATGACTTCGCACACCTCTCTTCTGATTTCACACATCTCCATTCTGTGACTTCACTAACCTCCATTCAATGACTTCACACACCTCCATTCTGTGACTTCACACACCTCCATTCTATGACTTCACAAACTTCCATTGTGATGTCACACACCTCCATTCAATGAGTTCACACACCTCCATTCTGTGACTTCACACACCTGCATTCTGACTTCACACATCTCCATTCTATGACTTCACACATCTCCATTCTGTGACTTCACACACCTCCATTCTATGACTTCACAGACCTCGAATCTGTGACTTCACTCACCTCCACTCTATGACTTCAAATTTCTCCATTCTATGACTTCCCACACCTTAGTTCTATGACTTCACCCACCTACATTCTATGACTTCACACCTCCATTCTGACTTCACACACCTCCATTCTATGACTTCACACACCTCCATTCTGACTTCACCCACCTCCATTCTGTGACTTCACACACCTCCATTCTATGATTTCACACACCTCCATTCTGTGACTTCACACACCTCCATTCTTTGACTTCACACACCTCCATTCTGTGACTTCACACACCTCCATTCTGAGTTCACACACCTCCATTCAATGACTTCACACACCTCCAATCTGACATCACACACCTCCATTCTATGATTTCACAGACCTCGAATCTGTGACATCAGTCACCTGCACTCTATGACTTCACCCTCCTCCATTCTATGACTTCCCACACCTCCTTTCTATGAATTCACCCACCTCCAATCTATGACTACACACCTCCGTTCTGACTTCACACACCTCCATTCTATAACTTCACACACCTCCATTCTATGACTTCACACACCTCCATTCTGAATTCACACAGCTCCATACTGTGCCTTCACAAAACTACATTCTATGATTTCACACACCTCCATACTATGACTTCACACAACTCCATCTATGACTTCACACACCTCCATTCTGACTTCACACAGTTCTATTCTATGACTTCGCACACCTCCATTCTGACATCACACACCTCCATCCTATGACTTCACAGACCTCGAATCTGTGACTTCACTCACCTGCACTCTATGACTTCACACTCCTCCATTCTATGACTTTACCCACCTCCAATCTATGACTACACACCTCCATTCTGACTTCACACACCTCCATTCTGTGACTTCACACACCTCCATTTCATGACTTCACACACCTTCATTTTTACTTCAGAAACATTCACACACCTCCATTCTATGACTTCACAAACTTCCATTCTGTGACTTCACACATGCATTTTGACTTCACACACCTCCAATATATGACTTCAAACACCTCAATTCTGTGACTTCACACAGCTCCATTCTATGACTTCATAATGTCCATTCTGTGACTTCACACAGCTCCATTCTATGACTTCACACACTTCCATTCTATGACTTCACACACCTCCATTCTGTGCCTTTACACATCTCCATTCTGAGTTCACACACCTCCATTCTGTGACGTCACACACCTCTATTCTGTGACTTCCCACACCTCCATTCTGTGACTTCACACACCTCCATTCTATGACTTCACACACTTCTATTCTGACTTGACACACCTCCATTCTATGACTTCATACACCTCCATTCTGACTTCACACACCTCCATTCTATGACTTCGCACACCTCTCTTCTGATTTCACACATCTCCATTCTGTGACTTCACTCACCTCCATTCAATGACTTCACACACCTCCATTCTGTGACTTCACACACCTCCATTCTATGATTTCACAAACTTCCATTGTGACGTCACACACCTCCATTCAATGAGTTCACACACCTCCATTCTGTGACTTCACACACCTCCATTCTGACTTCACACACCTCCATTGTATGACTTCACACACCTCCATTCTGTGACTTCACACACCTCCATTCTATGACTTCACAGACCTCGAATCTGTGACTTCACTCACCTCCACTCTATGACTTCACACTTCTCCATTCTATTACTTCCCACACCTTAGTTCTATGACCTCGCCCACCTACATTCTATGACTTCACACCTCCATTCTGACTTCACACACCTCCATTCTATGACTTCACACACCTCCATTCTGACTTCACCCACCTCCATTCTGTGACTTCACACACCTCCATTCTATGATTTCACACACCTCCATTCTGTGACTTCACACACCTCCATTCTGTGACTTCACACACCTCCATTCTGAGTTCACACACCTCCATTCAATGACTTCACACACCTCCATTCTGAATTCACACAGCTCAATTCTGTGACTTCACAAAATTCCATTCTGACTTCACACACCTCCATTGTATGAATTCACACACCTCCATTCTGTGACTTCACACACTTCCATTGTGACGCCACACACCTCCATTCTATGACTTCACACACCTCCATTCTATGACTTCACACACCTCCATTCTGACCTCACAAACCTATATCCTATGACTTCGCACACCTCCATTCTGACATCACACACCTCCACTCTATGACTTCACACTCCTCCATTCTATGACTTCCCACACCTCCTTTCTATGACTTCACCCACCTTCATTCTATGACTTCACACCTCCATTCTGACTTCACACACTTCCATTCAGTGACTTCACACACCTCCATTCAATGACTTCACACACCTCCATTCTATGACTTCACACACCTTCATTCTTACTTCAGAAACATCCATTCTATGACCTCACACACCTCCATCTATGACTTCACAAACCTCCATTCTGTGACTTCACCCACTTCCACACTGAGTTCACAAAACTCCATTCGGTGACTTAACACACATCCATTTTGACTTCACACAACTCCAATATCTGGCTTCAGACAGCTCAATTCTCTGTCTTCACACACCTCCATTCTATGACTTTAAACCCGTCCATTCAGTGACTTCACACACCGACATTCTATGACTTCATACACCTCCATTCTATGACTTCACCCACCTCCCTTCTATGACTTCACACACCTCCATTTTCCGACTTCACACCCCTCTAATTTGATTTCTCATACCTCCATTCTATGACTTCTCAAACCTCCCTTCAGTGACTTCACAATACTCCATTCTATGACTTCACACATCTACATTCTATGACTTCACACACCTCAATTCTGACTCACACAACTCCATTCTGTGACTTCACAAAACTTCATTCTATGATTTCACATATCTCCATACTATGATTTCACACAACTCCATCTATGATTGCACACACCTCCATTCTGAGTTCACACACCTCCATTCTGTGACTTCACACACCTCCATTCTGACTTCACACATCTCCATTGTATGACTTCACACACCTCTATTCTGTGGCTTCACACACCTCTATTCTATGCCTTCACAAACTTCCATTGTGACGTCACACACCTCCATTTTATGAGTTCACACACCTCCATTCTATGACTTCACACACCTCCATTCTGACTTCACCCACCTCTATTCTATGACTTCGAACACCTACATTCTGACTTCACACACCTCCATTCTGTGACTACACACACCTCCATTCAATGACTTCACACACCTACATTCTTTGACTTCACACACCTCCAATCTGACATCACACACCTCCATTCTATGATTTCACAGACCTCGAATCTGTGACATCACTCACCTGCACTCTATGACTTCACCCTCCTCCATTCTATGACTTCCCACACCTCCTTTCTGTGAATTCACCCACCTCCAGTCTATGACTACACACCTCCGTACTGACTTCACACACCTACATTCTGTGACTTCACACACCTCCATTCTATAACTTCACACACCTCCATTCTATGACTTCACACACCTCCATTCTGAATTCACACAGCTCCATTCTGTGCCTTCACAAAACTACATTCTATGATTTCACACACCTCCATAGTAAGACTTCACACAACTCCATCTATGACTTCACACACCTCCATTCTGACTTCACACACTTCTATTCTATGACTTCGCACACCTCCATTCTGACATCACACACCTCCATCCTATCACTTCACAGACCTCGAATCTGTGACTTCACTCACCTGCACTCTATGACTTCACAATCCTCCATTCTATGACTTCACCCACCTCCAATCTATGTCTTCACTCACCTCCATTCTTTGACTTCACACACCTAAATTCTGACTTGACACATCTCCATTCTGTGACTTCACACACCTTCATTTTTACTTCAGAAACATTCACACACCTCCATTCTATGACTTCACAAACTTCCATTCTCTGACTTCACACATGCATTTTGACTTCACACACCCCCAATATATGACTTCAAACACCTCAATTCTGTGACTTCACACAGCTCCATTCTATGACTTCACACACTTCCATTCTATGACTTCACACACCTCCATTCTGTGCCTTTACACACCTCCATTCTGAGTTCACACACCTCCATTCTGTGACGTCACACACCTCTACTTTGTGACTTCCCACACCTCCAGTCTGTGACTTCACACACCTCCATTCTATGACTTCACACACCTCTATGCTGACTTCACATACCTCCATTCTATGACTTCACACACCTCCATTCTGACTTCACACACCTCCATTCTATGATTTCACAGACCTCGAATCTATGACTTCTCTCACCTGCACTCTATGACTTCCCACACCTCCTTTCTATGACTTAACCCACCTCCAATATATGACTACACACCTCCATTCTGACTTCACACACCTCCATTCTGTGACTTCACACACCTCCATTCTATGACTTCACACACCTCCATTCTATGACTTCACACACCTTCATTCTTACTTCAGAAACATCCATTCTATGACTTCACACACCTCCATTCTATGACTTCACAAACCTCCATTCTGTGACTTCACACACTTCCATTCTGGTTTCACACACTTCCATTCTATGACTTCACACACTTCCATTCTATGACTTCACACACCTCCATTCTCTGACTTCACACCCCTCCATTCTGAGTTCACACACCTACATTCTGTGACTTCACAAACCTCCATTCTGTGACTTCACACACTTCCATTCTATGACTTCACACACCTTCATTCTAGGATTTCACATACCTCCATTCTGTGACTTCACAAACCTCCATTCTATGACCTCAAACACCCTCATTCTATGATTTCACACACCTCCATTCTATGACTTCACACATCATTTTGACTTCACACACCTCCAATATATAACTTCAAACACCTCAATTCTGTGACTTCACACATCTCCATTCTATGACTTCAAACCGTCCATTCTGTGACTTCACACACCTCTATTCTATGCCTTCACAAACTTCCATTGTGACGTCACACACCTCCATTTTATGAGTTCACACACCTCCATTCTCTGACTTCTCACACCTCCATTCTGACTTCACACACCTCTATTCTATGACTTCGAACAACTACATTCTGACTTCACACACCTCCATTCTGTGACTACACACACCTCCATTCAATGACTTCACACACCTACATTCTTTGACTTCACACACCTCCAATCTGACATCACACACCTCCATTCTATGATTTCACAGACCTCGAATCTGTGACATCACCTGCACTCTTTGACTTCACACTCCTCCATTCTATGACTTCCCACACCTCCTTTCTATGAATTCACCCACCTCCAATCTATGACTACACACCTCCGTTCTGACTTCACACACCTCCATTCTGTGACTTCACACACCTCCATTCTATAACTTCACACACCTCCATTCTGACTTCACACACCTCTATTCTATGACTTCGCACACCTCCATTCTGACATCACACACCTCCATTCTATGACTTCACAGACCTCGAATCTGTGACTTCACTCACCTGCACTCTATGACTTCACACTCCTCCATTCTATGACTTCACCCACCTCCAATCTATGACTACACACCTCGATTCTGACTTCACACACCTACATACTGTGACTTCACACACCTCCATTCCATGAGCTCACACACCTTCATTTTTACTTCAGAAACATTCACACACCTCCATTCTATGACTTCACAAACCTCCATTCTGTGACTTCACACATGCATTTTGACTTCACACACCTCCAATATATGACTTCAAACACCTCAATTCTGTAACTTCACACAGCTCCATTCTATGACTTCATAACGTCCATTCTGTGACTTCACATTGCTCCATTCTATGACTTCACACACTTCCATTCTATGACTTCACACACCTCCATTCTGTGCCTTTACACATCTCCATTCTGAGTTCACACACCTCCATTCTGTGACGTCACACACCTCTATTCTGTGACTTCCCACACCTCCATTCTGTGACTTCACACACCTCCATTCTATGACTTCACACACCTCTATTCTGACTTCACACACCTCCATTCTATGACTTCATACACCTCCATTCTGACTTCACACACCTCCATTCTATGACTTCGCACACCTCTCTTCTGATTTCACACATCTCCATTCTGTGACTTCACTCACCTCCATTCAATGACTTCACACACCTACATTCTTTGACTTCACACACCTCCAATCTGACATCACACACCTCCATTCTATGATTTCACAGACCTCGAATCTATGACTTCACTCACCTGCACTCTATGACTTCCCACACCTCCTTTCTATGACTTCACCCACCTCCAATATATGACTACACACCTCCATTCTGACTTCACACACCTCCATTCTGTGACTTCACACACCTCCATTCTATGACTTCACACACCTCCATTCTATGACTTCACACACCTTCATTCTTACTTCAGAAACATCCATTCTATGACTTCACACACCTCCATTCTATGACTTCACAAACCTCCATTCTGTGACTTCACACACCTCCATTCTGGTTTCACACACTTCCATTCTATGACTTCACACACTTCCATTCTATGACTTCACACACCTCCATTCTCTGACTTCACACCCCTCCATTCTGAGTTCACACACCTACATTCTGTGACTTCACAAACCTCCATTCTGTGACTTCACACACTTCCATTCTGTGACTTCACACACCTTCATTCTATGATTTCACATGCCTCCATTCTGTGACTTCACAAACCTCCATTCTATGACCTCACACACCCTCATTCTATGATTTCACACACCTCCATTCTATGACTTCACACATCAATTTTGACTTCACACACCTCCAATATATAACTTCAAACACCTCAATTCTGTGACTTCACACACCTCCATTCTATGACTTCAAACCGTCCATTCTGTGACTTCACACACTTCCATTCTGTGACTTCACTCACCTCCATTCTGAGTTCACACACCTCTATTCTGTGATTTCACACACCTTCCATTCTGTGACTTCACACACCTCCATTCTGTGACGTCACACACCTCTACTTTGTGACTTCCCACACCTCCAGTCTGTGACTTCACACACCTCCATTCTATGACTTCACACACCTCTATGCTGACTTCACATACCTCCATTCTATGACTTCACACACCTCCATTCTGACTTCACACACCTCCATTCTATGATTTCACAGACCTCGAATCTATGACTTCTCTCACCTGCACTCTATGACTTCCCACACCTCCTTTCTATGACTTAACCCACCTCCAATATATGACTACACACCTCCATTCTGACTTCACACACCTCCATTCTGTGACTTCACACACCTCCATTCTATGACTTCACACACCTCCATTCTATGACTTCACACACCTTCATTCTTACTTCAGAAACATCCATTCTATGACTTCACACACCTCCATTCTATGACTTCACAAACCTCCATTCTGTGACTTCACACACTTCCATTCTGGTTTCACACACTTCCATTCTATGACTTCACACACTTCCATTCTATGACTTCACACACCTCCATTCTCTGACTTCACACCCCTCCATTCTGAGTTCACACACCTACATTCTGTGACTTCACAAACCTCCATTCTGTGACTTCACACACTTCCATTCTATGACTTCACACACCTTCATTCTAGGATTTCACATACCTCCATTCTGTGACTTCACAAACCTCCATTCTATGACCTCAAACACCCTCATTCTATGATTTCACACACCTCCATTCTATGACTTCACACATCATTTTGACTTCACACACCTCCAATATATAACTTCAAACACCTCAATTCTGTGACTTCACACATCTCCATTCTATGACTTCAAACCGTCCATTCTGTGACTTCACACACCTCTATTCTATGCCTTCACAAACTTCCATTGTGACGTCACACACCTCCATTTTATGAGTTCACACACCTCCATTCTCTGACTTCTCACACCTCCATTCTGACTTCACACACCTCTATTCTATGACTTCGAACAACTACATTCTGACTTCACACACCTCCATTCTGTGACTACACACACCTCCATTCAATGACTTCACACACCTACATTCTTTGACTTCACACACCTCCAATCTGACATCACACACCTCCATTCTATGATTTCACAGACCTCGAATCTGTGACATCACCTGCACTCTTTGACTTCACACTCCTCCATTCTATGACTTCCCACACCTCCTTTCTATGAATTCACCCACCTCCAATCTATGACTACACACCTCCGTTCTGACTTCACACACCTCCATTCTGTGACTTCACACACCTCCATTCTATAACTTCACACACCTCCATTCTGACTTCACACACCTCTATTCTATGACTTCGCACACCTCCATTCTGACATCACACACCTCCATTCTATGACTTCACAGACCTCGAATCTGTGACTTCACTCACCTGCACTCTATGACTTCACACTCCTCCATTCTATGACTTCACCCACCTCCAATCTATGACTACACACCTCGATTCTGACTTCACACACCTACATACTGTGACTTCACACACCTCCATTCCATGAGCTCACACACCTTCATTTTTACTTCAGAAACATTCACACACCTCCATTCTATGACTTCACAAACCTCCATTCTGTGACTTCACACATGCATTTTGACTTCACACACCTCCAATATATGACTTCAAACACCTCAATTCTGTAACTTCACACAGCTCCATTCTATGACTTCATAACGTCCATTCTGTGACTTCACATTGCTCCATTCTATGACTTCACACACTTCCATTCTATGACTTCACACACCTCCATTCTGTGCCTTTACACATCTCCATTCTGAGTTCACACACCTCCATTCTGTGACGTCACACACCTCTATTCTGTGACTTCCCACACCTCCATTCTGTGACTTCACACACCTCCATTCTATGACTTCACACACCTCTATTCTGACTTCACACACCTCCATTCTATGACTTCATACACCTCCATTCTGACTTCACACACCTCCATTCTATGACTTCGCACACCTCTCTTCTGATTTCACACATCTCCATTCTGTGACTTCACTCACCTCCATTCAATGACTTCACACACCTACATTCTTTGACTTCACACACCTCCAATCTGACATCACACACCTCCATTCTATGATTTCACAGACCTCGAATCTATGACTTCACTCACCTGCACTCTATGACTTCCCACACCTCCTTTCTATGACTTCACCCACCTCCAATATATGACTACACACCTCCATTCTGACTTCACACACCTCCATTCTGTGACTTCACACACCTCCATTCTATGACTTCACACACCTCCATTCTATGACTTCACACACCTTCATTCTTACTTCAGAAACATCCATTCTATGACTTCACACACCTCCATTCTATGACTTCACAAACCTCCATTCTGTGACTTCACACACCTCCATTCTGGTTTCACACACTTCCATTCTATGACTTCACACACTTCCATTCTATGACTTCACACACCTCCATTCTCTGACTTCACACCCCTCCATTCTGAGTTCACACACCTACATTCTGTGACTTCACAAACCTCCATTCTGTGACTTCACACACTTCCATTCTGTGACTTCACACACCTTCATTCTATGATTTCACATGCCTCCATTCTGTGACTTCACAAACCTCCATTCTATGACCTCACACACCCTCATTCTATGATTTCACACACCTCCATTCTATGACTTCACACATCAATTTTGACTTCACACACCTCCAATATATAACTTCAAACACCTCAATTCTGTGACTTCACACACCTCCATTCTATGACTTCAAACCGTCCATTCTGTGACTTCACACACTTCCATTCTGTGACTTCACTCACCTCCATTCTGAGTTCACACACCTCTATTCTGTGATTTCACACACCTTCCATTCTGTGACTTCACACACCTCCATTCTGTGACTTCACACACTTCCATTCTATGACTTCACAAACCTTCATTCTATGATTTCACACACCTCCATTCTGTGACTTCACAAACCTCCATTCTATCACCTCACACACCCTCATTCTATGATTTCACACACCTCAATTCTATGACTTCACACATCCATTTTTGACTTCACACACCTCCAATATATGACTTCAAACACCTCAATTCTGTGACTTCACACACCTCCATTCTATGACTTCAAACAGTCCATTCTGTGACTTCACACACCTCCATTCTATGACTTCACACACTTCCATTCTATGACTTCACACACCTCCATTCTGTGACTTCACACACCTCCATTCTGAGTTCACACACCTCAATTCTGGGACTTCAAAGACCTCCAATCTGTGACTTCCCACACCTCCATTCTGTGACTTCACACACCTCCATTCTATGACTTCACACACCTCCATCCTATGACTTCACACACGTCCATTCTGTGACTTCACACACCTCCATTCTATGACGTCACACACCTCCATTGTGACTACACACACTACCGTTCTATGAGTTCACACACCTCCATTCTGACTTCACACACCTCCATTCTATGACTACACAAACATCCATTCTATGACTTCACACACCTCCTTTCTATGACTTCACCAAACTCCAGTCTATTACTTCACAGACCTCGAATCTGTGATTTCACTCACATGCACTCTATGACTTCACACTCCTCCATTCTATGACTTGAAACACTTCCATTCTTTGACTTCACACACCTCCATTCTGTGTTCACACACCTCAATTCTGTGACTTCACACACCTCCATTCTGACTTCACAGACCTCCATTCTATGACTTCCCACACCTCCTTTCTATGACTTCACCCACCTCCAATCGATGACTACACACCTCCATTCTGAATTCACACACCTCCATTCTGTGACTTCACACACCCCCATTCTATGAGTTCACATACCTCCATTCTATGACTTCACACACCTTCATTCTGACTTCAGAAACATCCATTCTATGACTTCACACACCTCCATTCTATGACTTCACAAACCTCCATTCTGTGACTTCACACACCTCCATTCTGAGTTCACACAACTCCATTCGCTGACTTCACACACCTCCATTCTGACTTCACACACCTCCATTCTATGACTTCACACACTTCCATTCTATGACTTCACACACCTCCATTCTGTGACTTCACACACCTCCATTCTGAGTTCACACACCTCCATTCTACGATTTCACAGACCTCGAATCTGTGATTTCACTCACATGCACTGTATGACTTCACACTCCTCCATTCTATGACTTCCCTCGGCTCCTTTCTATGACTTCACCCACCTCCAATCGATGACTACACACCTCCATTTTGACTTCACACACCTCCATTCTGTGACTTCACACACCCCCATTCTATGAGTTCACATACCTCCATTCTATGACTTCACACACCTTCATTCTTACTTCAGAAACATTCATTCTATGACTTCACACACCTCCATTCTATGACTTCACACACCTCCATTGTGACTACACACACTACCATTCTATGAGTTCACACACCTCCATTCTGACTTCACACACCTCCATTCTATGACTACACACACATCCATTCTATGACTTCACCCACCTCCTTTCTATGACTTCACCCAACTCCATTCTATGACTTCACACAACTCCATTCTGAGTTCACACACCTCTATTCTGTGATTTCACACACCTTCCATTCTGTGACTTCACACACCTCCATTCAGTGACTTCACACACCTCCATTCTATGACTTCACACACCTCCATTCTGTGACTTTACACAGCTCCATTCTATGACTTCACACACTTCCATTCTGACGTCACACACCTCCATTCTATGAGTTCACACACCTCCATTCTGACTTCACACACCTCCACTCTATGAGTTCACACAACTCCACTATGTGACTTCACACATCTCCCCTCTGTGACTTTACACACCTCCCTTCTGCGAATTCACACACCTCCATTCTGTGATTTCACACACCTCCATTCAATGACTTCACACACCTCCATTCTTTGACTTCACACACCTCCATTCTATGAATTCACACACCTCCATTGTAACTTCACACACCTCCATTCTGTGACTTCACACACCTCCCTTCCGTGACTTCACACACCTCCCTTCTATGACTTCACACACCTACATTCTATGACATCACACACCTCCATTCTATGACTTCACACACTTCCATTCTATGACTTCACACACCTCCATTCTATGACTTCACACACCTCCATTCTATGACTTCATACACCAATATTCTAGGACTTCACACACCTCCATTCTATGACTTCACAAATCTCCATTCTGACTTCACACTCCTCCATTCTATGACTTCACACACCTCCATTCTATGACTTCACACATCTCCTTTCTGTAACTTCACACACTTCCAATGTTTGACTTCACAAACCTCCATTCCATGACTTCACACACCTCCATTCCATGAGTTCACACACCGCCATTTTTGACTTCACACACCTCCATTTTAACTCCACACACCTACATTCTGTGACTTCACACACCTCCATTTGTGACTTCACACACCTCCATTTTGACTTCACACACCCCATTCTGTGACTTCACACACCTCCATTCTATGACTTCACACACTTCAATTCTATTACTTCACACACTTCCATTCTGTGACTTCACACACCTCTTCTGAGTTCACACACCTCCATTGTTTGACTTCACACACCTCCAATATATGACCTCAAACACCTCAATTCTCTGACTTCACACACCTTCATTCTATGCCTTCATACCCGTCCATTCTGTGACTTCACAGACCTCCATTCTATGACTTCATACACCTCCATTCTATGACTTCACCCACCTCCATTCTATGACTTCACACACCTCCATTCTCTGACTTCACACCCCTCCAATTTGACTTCACATATCTCCATTCTATGATTTCACAAACCTCCCTTCGGTGACTTCACAATCCTCCATTCTATGACTTCTCACATCTGCATTCTATGACTTCACACACATGAATTCTGACTCACACAGCTCCATTCTGTGACTTCACAAACTCCATATGACTTCACACACCTCCATTCTATAACTTCACAAACTTCCATTCTATGACTTCACTCACCTCCATTCTGTGACTTCACACACCTCCATTCTGAGTACACACACCTCCATTCTGTGACTTCACACACCTCCATTCTATGACTTCACACACCTACATTCTATGACATCACACACCTCCATTCTATGACTTCACACACCTCCATTGTAACTTCACACACTTCCATTCTATGACTTCACACACCTCCATTCTATGACTTCACACACCTCCATTCTGTGACTTCACACACCTGCATTCTGACTTCACACACCTCCATTCTGTGACTTCATACACCTCCATTCTATGACTTCATACACTAATATTCTAGGACTTCACACACCTCCATTCTATGACTTCACAAATCTCCATTCTGACTTCACACTCCTCCATTCTATGACTTCACACACCTCCATTCTGTGACTTCACACACCTCCATTCTATGATTTGACACACCTCCATTCTATGACTTCACACACCTCCATTCTATGACTTCACACACCTCCATTCTGTGACTTCACACACCTCCATTCTATGACTTGACACACCTCCATTCTATGACTTCACACACCTACATTCTATGACTTCACACATCCATTTTGACTTCACACACCTCCAATATATGACTTCAAACAGCTCAATTCTCTGACTTCACACACCTCCATTTTATGACTTTAAACCCGTACATTCAGTGACTTCACACACCTCCATTCTATGACTTCATACACCTCCATTCTATGACTTCACCCACCTCCATTCTATGACTTCACACACCTCCATTCTCCGACTTCACACCCCTCTAATTTGATTTCTCATACCTCCATTCTATGACTTCACAAACGTCCCTTCGGTGACTTCACAATACTCCATTCTATGACTTCACACATCTACATTCTATGACTTCACACACCTCAATTCTGACTCACACAACTCCATTCTGTGTCTTCACAAAACTCCATTCTATGATTTCACATATCTCCATACTATGACTTTACACACTTTCATCTATGACTTCACACACCTCCATTCTGAATTCACACACCTCCATTCTGTGACCTCACACACCTCCATTCTGACTTCACACACCTCCATTGTATGACTTCACACACCTCCATTCTGTGACTTCACACACATCCATTCTATGACTCCACAAACTTCCATTGTGACGTCACACACCACCATTCTATGAGTTCACACACCTCCATTCTATGACTTCACACACCTAATTTCTATGACTTCACCGACCTCCATTCTATGACTTCACACCTCCATTCTGACTTCACACACCTCAATTCTGTGACTTCACACACCTCCATTCTATGACTTCACAAACTACCATTGTGACGTCACACACCTCCATTCTATGAGTTCACACACCTCCATTCTATTACTTCACTCACCTCCATTCTATGACTTCACACACCTCCTTTCTGAGTTGACACACCTCCATTCTATGACTTCACACACCTCCAATCTGAATTCACACACCTCCATTCTATGACTTCACACACCTCCATTCTGACTTCACACACCTCCATTCTGTGACTTCACACACCTCCATTCTATGATTTCACACACCTCCATTCTGTGACTTCACACACCTCCATTCTATGACTTCACAAACCTCCATTCTTTGACTTCACACACCTCCATTCTATGACTTCACACACCTCCATTCTATGAGTTCACACACCTACATTGTGACTTCACACACCTCCATTCTATGACTTCAATCACCTCCATTCTGACCTCACACACCTCCATTCTGACTACACACACTTAAATTCTGTGACTTCACACACCTCCATTCTATGATTTCACACACCTCCATTCTATGACTTCACTCACCTCCATTCTATGACTTCACACACCTCCTTTCTGAGTTGACACACCTCCATTCTATGACTTCACAAACCTGCAATCTGAATTCACACACCTCCATTCTATGACTTCTCCCACCTCCATTCTATGACTTCACACACCTCCATTCTCCGACTTCACACCCCTCTAATTTGATTTCTCATACCTCCATTATATGACTTCACAAACATCCCTTCGGTGACTTCACAATACTCCATTCTATGACTTCACACATCTAC
>JANJXV010001867.1:0-67898 GCA_024803745.1 Megascapheus bottae | reverse complement strand
TAGTCCTAATTTTTCTTGTTTAAACAAACATTTAGGATAATTTCAATTTCAAACTTTGTTCAGGAACCCATTTCCAATGTTCTTTAAAAATTTTTACTGATATTTGCTTAAACAATTAACACTTTAGCCTTTATGTGCATTTGAAAAATCTTTAAGGGCCCAAGGAACTCCCTTTGTTTCCAGGTTTCAACACTCCAGTAACAGTTTCCTCAATGCAAGAACTGTAAACATCATCAGTGCACCAAAAGTCTAAATCTGGACTTAGTTTCCTTCTTTTTTTAGAATACATCCAATTGCAATGCAGTAGCATGAACCCAAATTATACAGAGATAAATTTTTAAATATTCATTCCTTTTAAAATGCTAATCATATTACCCAGATTTTACCATCAGATTTTCAGTGTCAGTCTGCAAAGAAAAAGAGCGAAGATGTGGATCTCAGTCCACCTGACCAAGTTAAGTGAACAGCCTTCATTCCAGCTTATTTACCCAGAGCTGCACCTTTGCCAGTTCACCTCTCACCCCCAAAGATGGTCACACAGGACTATCCTAAGTTTTCCCATCCTTTCTCTTAGCATTCGATTACCTAGACAGTTTTGAAAGATAGGTAAGGTCTCTGACATTAATAAATAAATTTTACATTTTAATTCCTAATATTTATCTCCAAATTTTAACTTAAGGGAATAGATTCCAAATTCCCTAATACCTCTGGATTAAACAGGATACAATGTTTACAATGTAAACAGCTCTGTGCATTTTAATATCAAATTATTAATGCAAATTTCATTTAGAAAATACTTTTTCTACTTTAGAAAAATACTTTTTACCAGTTTTTCTTTAAAGCAATGCAATAACTCTTTGAGACATTGTCAAACATTTTAACCTAATAATTTTCTTGAAGTTTAGACTTACCCAATTGCTTTTTTGTTTCAAGTATAAGTTTATCCATTGTTTTATACAGCATGCTGATAATTTAACCTTGAACATGTTCACTCATTCATTCACACACACTCATACTCTCATACTCAAAGATCTTAAAGCGCGCAAAATTAATATCGGCAGTTCATTTTCCGGAAGTTTGTGTCAAGAGAGCTTTGCCAATTTTACTCTTGCAGGTGAGAACCAGGTTCAGAACAAAACTTTTTACAAGGCAACTTAGCAGTGATTTATTTTTCTAGGGCTTGTTACAACTGCCCAGAACACACACAAAAATTGCAAGGATCCATATTTAAGACTGGTACCAATTTTGAAAACAAAACCATACAATAAAAAAAACATCTCACAAAACAAGACAGAAGCAGAGACCTTTAAGTACCCCAAATTTTGATGACATACATGGCAGCAGTCACAGGCTGTCCCATATTAATAATCAGTCCCAGTCCTGTCACCATAAACACAACAATTAAACAGACACAAAGGACAACACACTTCGCAGCGCGGCTTCGGTGCAAAACCGAAAGGGGAGGGGCGTTCGGGGGAGCTCGGAGTCTCCCCTACCAGACGGACTAGAGAGTCCTCAGACCGAGGCGAAGCCTCGAAAACAGACCGGGGCGAAGCCCCGAAACCAGACGGACTAGAGAGTCCTCAGACCGGGGCGAAGCCCCGAAACCAGATGGGTCAGAAATCTGACCCCAGACACCTTCCGGGACGTCTCCCGGAGGCTGCGGTCGGGAGTACGAGCTCGTCAGCTCCTCCACGGGTCCGCCAGATACAGATTGACACGGCCGAGTCACAGATTCCAGAAATACTCTTAACATAAGACAAGGCACACAAAAGACAACATGCCAGAAATACTCTTAACATAAGACAAGACATACAAAGGACAACAGAAATTTGCTGGCCAGCTTACCTCCCGAAGGTGGGTCGGTGGTCCCTGGGTGGGGGTCTCCTATCTCGCTGGGGCCTCCAAATGTTAGACTCCCGATTCAGCGGGATGTCTTCCAGACGGAGCCCCCTTCCCAAGGAACAGCGAGTCCACGCAGTCGGATGCAATTAGCAAGAGGTTTATTCAGGAACCCGGGGGCAACAAGATCTCCTAGGAGACTTGCGCACCTAGGCTGGGGAGAGGGGGATATTTATGGGTGGCTGAAGCAGGTTACAGAAGCAGAAGCATAGTTACAGAGTAATGATTAATTATGATCACATTAGGTAAGACTCAGCTAGGGGTTTATTGAATTTCCACTTGGTTAAACAGGCAGTTGACTGCATGTCTTGTTTCTGGCCATATCTTATTGTTTTATCCCTGGAGTTTCCTCCTCTTATTCAGGTTCATAAGGTATACAGTTTCACTGACTCGAACCAACTCAAACTGCACATCCTGTTGGCTGTTTTTCAGCCCATTGTATAAACTGCAGCTACTTGCACTATTCTAAAGACCATTCTTTTAAGACTTTGGATTATGTTTGTGTTGTGAAAGTTATTGGTTACCATTACATTATGGGGAGATTTTATATTTCTCACAGTCTTGTGTGATTTTTCTCCCCTCTCCTAATGTGGGGATAAACCCTAGAGGCTTAAAACCAAATGCCCTATGGCAAATGGATGTTACTCATTTAGCGGAATTTGGAAAATTAAAATATTTACATGTCTCAGTGGATACCTATTCTGGCATAGTACATGCCACACCCTTGGCAGGAGAAAAGGTTTCCCATGTAAAAGTACATTGTTTAGAAGCCTGGGCGGCCTGGAGAAAACCCCTTCACTTAAAAACTGATAATGGCCCTGCCTATACTTCTCATGGTTTCTGTGCCTTTTGTGCGCAAATGCAAGTAGCCCATACAACAGGGTTACCATACAATCCGCAAGGACAAGGAATTGTGGAAAGAACCAACAAAAAATTAAAAGAAATACTTCAAAAACAGAAAGGGGGAATTGCGGAAGGAGCATCTCCCAGGGAAAGACTTTCCCTTGCACTGATGATAAGTCAGCAGCAGATAGACATGCTGCCCAAAACCCTAAAATTATAACTGAGATGGTTAAATGGAAGGATGTTATTACAAATAATTGGTGCGGACCGGATCCCGTAGTAAGGAGATCCAGGGGAGCTGTTTGTGTTTTTCCACAGGAGCAGGAAACACCGCTTTGGGTCCCATTGCGATTGACGCAAAAGGTGGAAGGAGAACCCGAGAAAGGCACTGACGATGAAGATCATTCTCATGTTGGTGGTAATACTAGCAGATCCAGTGATGGCCCAGGAGAGGATTTTGTGGGCGCTGATGAAGACCTTTCCAATACCGATGCCTGTGAAGCATGACGCTCGTGTTTTCCCGTATCTTTTCACGACCAATTCATCATTGCAGTTACCTTTTCTTCCCATGGACAGACAGTTGGACAATTATACGTTGCCAATGCCTTTATACCGCTAATCTGTCAAGGCAGTTGGGTCAGATGTTAACTGGACAATGGTCACATGAATTTGAAAACCTTACACGCCAATTGAGATATGAAATTATGATTGCTAATTCAACCAGGGTAAATATGGCCCCTTTTCGGGAAAATTACTGATTGGATATTACAGGCGTCCTCCTGGGCAAAAGAATGGGCTGGAAGTTTAGCCTTATTGGGATTAATGATGTGTGGGTTGGGGATTTTGTGTTGGATGCTATGTAAAATGAGTTATAAACGAAAAAGAGATAATGCTATTATAAAACAAGCTTTTGCAACATTAGAAATGCATGACTCCCCCCAAGTTTGGTTAAGTATGCTTGAAAAGAAAAGGATATGTGGTCTGCCTATGGTTGGTCTGTCGCCTGCAAGCCCAAACACAGAGGGATAAGGTAATGATTTTCGCAAGCATTAGCCGCCTTGGAAGTTGGATCCTCACCCCAAATATGGCTTTCAGCCTTAAAGGGCAATTGAGCCTATTTTTCTGCATAGCCTTTGCACCCCGGGGTACAAGATCCCATTGCACAGGGACAGGTATGCAGCTTAAGATCTGGAGCAAACAGGATGCGAGGCGTATGCACTCCACTTGGGAAAAGGGAGATGCCTTTTCTCGAGAAGAGCACGTCTGTTTGCATGTGGGTAGATGCCAAAATTTCCCACCTCTGAAAAAAGGGCATCGGACTGGCGGGTCACCCTCTGGGAAAGAGCCTGGAGAGGAGGCCTTGCATTGTCCTTATTCTCTTCAGAGAACAGACCTCTACTCTTGCCTGATGCTCAAAACAGAAAGGGGGAGCTGTAGGGAGCCGGGACAAACGCCATTAGATGGCGCCCGTTTCCTGACTCCTTAGAGGTAAACGACTTCACATAAGGCAATGCGGTGCTCGACTACGTGTCCTAAGTTATGCGCATGCGTGAGTCACATGATGATCCCTGGCCAATCCCGCAGCACCTCGTTGTGGCAGTAGGGCGGCAGCCAATGGTGGAGCGACCCATGTTCCTGTTCCCTATATAAGCTGCTGCTTTTGATGCCTCGCCCTTTTTCGCTTCCTGATCCCCCTTCAATCAAAAGGCTCTCCATTAAAGTATGATTTGAGAAGAATCCTCGAGTGGTGGTCGTTCTTCCTCGCTGGTCGAGGAGCTCGCCGCAATGATAATGCACCGAGATTAAGTTTTTGGAAAGGGCAGAATCAATTTGATTTTTTATAAATCGCGTAAGGCTCTGAAAAGCCCAAGGGCCAAAAGAAATTAGGAGGAGAAGTCCCACAAGGGGGCCCAAGAGGGAGAGTAAAAGAGTTGATAGCTAGGGAGATGTGGAGAACCCATTTTGATACCAAGATTCTTGTTTTTCCCTTTCTCTTTTTCGCTTTTCTAGGCTAGCTGTAATTTTTTCTAAGCTATCCTTAACAAGTCCTGTTCTATCTACATATACGCAGCATTTTTCCTTTAAAGCCGCGCATAAGCCTCCTTGCTGTAGAAAAAGTAAGTCTAATCCTCGTCGATTTTGGAGGACAACTTCTGCCAGAGAGCTCAAAGATTCTGTTAAATGCTCCATTCCTGTTTTTAAATCTTCCAAATCCTGACTTATGGCTGCATTTAGGGCATGAAGCTGTTGGGTATTTTCTTTAGAAACAGCTATAGAGGCTATCCCTGTGACTGTACCAACAGCTCCGAGCCCCAATAGCACAGACAAGGTAAGGGCAGTAATAGGTTCTCTTTTATTTCTGAGATGAGGGGCTGATCTTTCTTCCCAAAAATTTAAAAGCTCGTTTGGTGAATAGATGGAGAAATTTGGGAGTAACTGTACTATTACACAGTAATCTCTATTCTTTCTAAAATCTTCTATAGCTATAAGACGAGTAAGTCCTTCAGAGCAGGCAAAATACGTATCATTAGGGGCTAACAAATATCCTGTTGTAGAGGAGTTTATAATAAGGGTATCATTACAAATATATATAAGCTCAGCTGGAGGAATCATATGTGGACCCAATATGCAGGATCCAATACCAACAACCTCCGTGAGGGTAAGCTGTAATCCTTGGATTAGTTCCTGGGGTGGCTGTGCAAGAATTATAGGGTTGCCAAAAAGAGCTCTTCCTTCGTAAAAAGGAGGACTAGCAGAAAAACACAGCCAACATTCCAAGTCATTGGTGTCATTATTTTTCTTTTTAGCTGTTAAAAGAGTGGAGGCAGATGCATTAAGAATGCTCCACAGTAATTCAGCTGAAGACTTAGGGCCAGGGGGTATGGTAGGCTGAAAAATTGTGCTAAAATCTATAGAAGGCGTAGGGGTATTTAAGGCACTGTTTTTAGAAGATAAGGGGTTCAATGGGCTTGATGGGCGATGAAGCTGAGTGTTAGGACCTATAGATGCCTTATATTGGGTGGGGATTTCTTTAAGTAATTTGATTTTAAAGGTGAGTCCAGGGTCCTGGCATCCCCAAGTCATGCCATCGCATGTCCTCAGCCTCATTCCCCATTCTGGTGCTTTTTCCCATGAGGTGAACCTTTTTCCTGAATCTGTAAATCTGATAAGAAGCGGGATGCACCACTCACTGGCACAACGTGTCCTTTCTGGGGTTTGTGTAGTAATTTGCAATATTTTCTGTAAATATTGTGGGAGATATAGTCTCCGTACTGTTATGAGGTCCCAGGACGAGGTTGGCTTCCATTAGGCATCCCCAGTGGTTTCACATTTCCAATTATAACAAAAATAAGAATGTCGAAAACCACATTGGTATTGTAGGGATCTATCCCTATGAACATCTCCTGGGCAAACATATAATCCAGTGGAAGCTTCTGCCAAAGCCGTACGAAGATAATATGAATTACATGCGGCTGTTCGCCCTTTGTAATCTGGATTAGGTCCATCTACAGGTCCCTTTTGGGGCATAAATTTATCAGGTGTTCCCCAGGAGGGATCAGCGCCTAAGGCTAGGGCGCATAAATCAACAAATAAATCAGGCCAAGGGATGGTGGCACTTAGGGAGCAGGTAGCATGGGCTATATCTCCTGTTTGATTAATAATAACCCATGTATAGTTATATATTTGATAGGGAGTTTTTTGTTTTGTAGTTTCGACGTCTTCAATTACCAGGATCAGCATCACTGTCAATAGCATCATGCCGAGTGATGACGGGGAAGGCCTCATCATCATGGTTGTTGACCTGTAAAAGAAAAATATTTTTGTTCTCAGGTGCCACCCTGGAATTAATTATATGGCTTTATTGTTTATTATATGGTTTTATTAATCTTTCAGGTAACCATCTAGCTCCCCCTTCTTTAGAATTACAAATGGAAGCTGATCCTTTTCCCCAGATAATGACTGGGTCAGGGCCGTTCCATATTCCCATCAGTGGGTCTTTCCATAGGGCCTGGGCGTAGTCTGTTTGTGTGGTGGGATGCCAAAGGTGTTCTGGGGCAGATTTGCCATTAGCGTCAAGGGATAAAAAGTTTAAAACAAAGAGAGCATGTAATAGGAAAGTCTTATAGTTTCCTTTAGGGGAATATAATGTTCATTGTGAGGCAAGTTTAATGAGGGTGTTTTTTAAAGTCTGATGAGCCCTTTCCACTATTCCTTGTCCTTGGGGGTTGTAGGGGATTCCAGTAATATGTTTTATGCTCATTTGGGAGCAAAATTGTTTGAACTTTTGACTGGTATATCCAGGCCCATTGTCCATCTTTATAGCTTGGGGTTGTCCCATGACAGAAAAAACATATAGGAGATGGTTTATAACACCTTTTGTGGCCTCCCCTAAATGAGCAGAGGCACAAATAAATCCACTAAAGGTATCAATGGTAACATGTACATATTTTAACCTTCCAAAGGAGGGGACATGAGTAACATCCATTTGCCAAAGTTGTCCAGGTATGAGCCCTCTGGGGTTTACACCTACATGGGGTTCAGGGAGCAGGGTTAGGCAATTTCTGCAGTTTTTAACAATTTGCCTTGCCTGTTCTCTAGTAATTTTAAATTTTAAGCGCAGGGTATGAGCATTAAGGTGGTGAACAGCATAGGCCTCTTGTGCAAGGGTCACCGGATTAACTGTTTGAGATAAGGTAACTATTTGGGTTGCCAAATCAGCTAATTCATTGCCCCGGGTTAGTGGCCCAGGTAGGCCAGAATGAGCACGAATATGTCCTACAAAGAAGGGGTACGAACGTTGTCTAATAAGTTTTTGCAATTCAAAAAATAATTGAAAAGTAGGTGTAGTAGGCTGAATAACCGGAACCATTTCTAAAACTTGTAAAGCTCTGACAACATAATGGCTATCCGAAATCAGATTAAAAGGGTGGGTCTTTAATAACCGAAAAACACAAAGTGCAGCAAATACTTCTACTAACTGAGCAGATTTAAAGGAAGTATTTACAAGGTGGGGAACATTATCGATAACATATGAAGCTTTTCCATTTTTCGAAACAATAATAAAAATGTTCAAAGTATTGGGGATGGGCTTTATCAAGGTATTTTTTAGAAAAACGAAAGGAGTAATATTAAGGAATTGAATAAGTCTGTCGCTGGGCATGTGAGTATCAAAGCTACCCTGGAACCCAGTGCATAGAACAGCCCAATCATCTTGTCTTTGTTGTAACCAATTAATTTGTTCCTTAGAGTAAGGGGTGATTATGATATCAGGATCTTTTCCAAAATACCTGACTGAAATTTTTAATCCTATAAAGATAAGTTGAGATATTAAAAGGGGGTAGGAGGGTAATACTTTAGATTGAGACTCAGAAGCATGTACCCAAAATAGGGGCACTGCTCTCTGCCATATTAAACCAGTGGGGGTGAATTCGGTGGCAAATATAATTAAATAAATAGGCAAACTGGGGTCAAAATAGCCTATATTTTGTTGGATAATAGCTGCTTCTAATTTTATTAAGGCCATTTCAGCCTCTGGAGTAATTTTTCTTGGGGATGTGGGATCAGAATTTCCCTGCAAAATATTAAACAAGAGTTTTAATTCTCCTGTTGTTAATTTAAGATAAGGGCATAGCCAATTAATGTCCCCTAGAAGTTTTTGAAAACCATTTAGGCAAACTAATTTATCCCTTTTAATTTTAATTTTTGCGAATAAATTAAGTTGGGTTCTAATTGAAATCCTAAAAATAAAAAGGGATAGCAGGTTTGAATTTTTTCTGGGGATATAAAAAAATCCTCCATCTTGTAAAGTAATAATTATTTTTTGAGTCACTTGATGCGCCTCCGTTTCTTGTTTGGCGGCAATTAATAGATCATCCATATAATGTATAATATATATATGAGGGTATTGAACACGAATTGGGTCCATGGATTGAGCCACAAATTTTTGACAAAGAGTGGGAGAATTAGCCATACCCTGTGGCAACACTCGCCATTGAAAGTGGGGATTAGGGCCCTTATGGTTTATCACGGGTATGGAAAAGGCAAATCTTTTACAATCTCCAGGATCGAGGGGAATGGAGAAAAAACAGTCTTTTATATCTATTACAATTTTAAAATATCCTTTAGGGATAGCTGTGGGAGAGGGCAGTCCAGGTTGTAGGGCTCCCATGGGTGCCATGGTTTTATTAATTTCCCTTAGATCCTGCAGTAACCTCCAACTCCCATTTTTCTTTTTTATAACAAATATGGGAGTATTCCAGGGAGACGTAGAAGGTTCAAGATGTCCCTGCTCTAATTGTTCCTGCACCAACTGAAGAGCAGCCTGAACCTTTTCTTGAGGCATGGACCACTGGTCTAGCCAAACCGGATTGTCAGATTTCCAAGTTATTTTATCGGCTTGAAGCGCAGGGGGAGCAGTGGTCTTTAGGAAAAAAGGTCGGTCCCAAGACCTTTTCTATCCCATTTAGGGGTGGGTATAATTGGGTGACTAATTCCTTGCTCATGCTTTCCCAGCCCTTTTCCTGGCAAATATCCAGACTTGAGCCTCATGTTAGTCACAGTCTCATTAGGACTGAACATGACCCATTTGGGTCATTATATCTCTCCCCCAAAGATTTACAGGGAGTCCGTCCACCACAAAAGGTTTAACTGTCCCAATGTTTCCCTCTGGGTCTGTCCATGTTAATATTTTAGAACTCTGGAGTGTATTTTGAGTCTGCCCAATACCCTTTAAATGGGTAGCGGTGGGTTCCAGAGGCCAAGAGATAGGCCAATGTTGTTTTGCAATGACTGTAGCATCGGCCCCTGTATCTAAAAGACCCAGGAATTGTTTTCCTTCCAAAAAAAGTTTTAAAGTTGGTCGAGATTCTGTCAATTGATGTACCCAAAATATATCTGTTGATCCTGGGGTAGAATTGCCACGCTGGGGATGCTTATATGGGAACTGTCCTGTTACAGGCAGAGGGAGGGCTTGTGCAATGCGTTGGCCTGCCGATATGGCAAGAGGGCCTTGAGAGGCATGAACTAAAATTTTCAATTCTCCTGAATAATCGGTGTCAACCACCGAGGGAATGACAGAGAGTCCTTGCAGTGAGCTTGAAGCTCGGCCTATAATAAGAAAAAACATTCCTGGCGAGGGAGGCCCGAACCTTCCAGTGTTTATAACAACTGTTCCTTCCTCTGGAGTTATAATCCTGGTGGTGGAGGAACAGAGGTCCAGTCCTGCGCTGCCTGCAGTGGCTCGGAACAAGTCTGAGTCAGCGATGTTTGCATCAGATGCAGATTTTGGGCGGGAAGGGTCATTGGTTGTCGCAGTGGGTAGGTAGGGCCCCGTGCTGGGGCCCGTAGCCCGTTTCCCAAGATCGCAGACAAAGGCTGGCCATTTATATCGGTTTTGGACCGGCACTCTCTAGCCCAGTGATGGCCTCTTTTGCATTTAGGACAAAGGCCAGGGGGAAGGGGGAGGGGAATCGTCCCAGGAACGTTTGGGTTGTTTAATAGTTCCAGGGCATTCTCTAGCAAAATGTCCAATTTGTCCACATTTAAAACAGTTTTTAGGGCTAGATATTTGTCCTAGTTTTCCTGAAGGTGGAGTCTGGTTTTGGAGTATGGCTCCAATGGCCAAATTAATAGATTTAGATATTTTATGTTCAAAGGAATCCACATCATTGCAAATTTTAATCATACCATTTAAATCTAGGGTCTTTGTTTTGTCTCTTAAAGCAGCTTTACAGGCTGCATTAGCATTTTCTATGGCCAACTGTCTAACTATAATATCATCTGTATCTACCTCACCTAATATTCTTTCACCTGCTTCCAAAAGTCTGGCAACAAATTGAGAATATGGTTCATTATTGCCTTGTACTACCCTGGAAAGAGAGGAAGTAACCGCTCCTGCAGCGGGCACGGCTCTCCATGCGGCCAGGGTAGCCTGAGCAGTCTCGGTTAATATTCCTGCAGGGAGTTTTTGTGGTTTTTCCTCTGAGGCAAATTTGCCCCTCCCTGAAATTTTATCAGAAGACCATGAAGCCATTTGTGTATGTTTTTTATTGGTAATGGCTTGATTTTCTGCCTTATCTATAAATTCAGCTTTCCAGGTTAGATATTGACTCCTGGTTAAAACAGACTGTACAATCTTGTGCCACTCAAGAGGCAATAAATGTCCCTCACCCCCGAGGCCCTCCAGTACTGTTAAAGTAAAAGGGGCGTTAATTCCATAATTCGTAACAGCCGAATGTAGTTCTTTAATTTGTTTAAACGTTAATTTCCTATATGTAATTTGAGAATCTCTCCTTGCCTCCTCCTGATCACCCCCTTCCTCCTCGGAGGCAGAGGAATCTAGGTTTTGCCCCTCCTCCTGCCTTCTGGTGGTGTCCGCCTCCTCCTCTCCCGCTTCTCCCTCCTCCCCCTCTTGTTCCCGAGGTTGAGTGTTAGAGCGAGTAATTAAGGGGAAGGAGAGGGAAACAGTTTGCGCCCCGGATCTGAGTCTACTATTGCGGCTCTTTGAGGCTGAGGGTGTTTTAGCGGGCTTGTTACCCGAGGCATGGGGGGTAGTCATGGCTTCCCCAACAAGATCCATTTGTAAATCATGAATTTGCAAAGTGAGGTCCCTTAACTCTCTTTTTAAATGAAGCATGTTTTTTAATTCTGTCACTTGTTTCAAGAGAGAGTCTTTGGATTTAAGGAGACCTTGCACCTCCGGAGGAACAGAAAATGATCTCAACATTTCCTGTGGTGGGGCTGACGGGAGAGGGGTGTCTGGATAGGGGGGAGGGGTGGGCCAGTGAAGGGCCCTTATCTCTGGAGTCTGTGTAGCTGCAGAAACTTGGGGAAGAGGAAAGGGGCCATATCTTTCTTCCTCATAATGCGCTGCCTCCTCCTCTAGCTCCACCTCAGAGGGGGGGGTTGAGCCTGCCATTATCAGGAGAAGTCTTAGGAATAATAGGATAAATATTTTTATAAGGTTTTAGTGACATATTTTTCTTTTTAGTATTGTTCTTGATGCTGTCTTCTAAAGGGGGTTGGACTTGTTCCTCTTTTTCGGGGATTAAAGGTGGCACCAAGCGGCGTCCTGAGGGCACAGGCTCATCAATCAAAGAGGAGGTGCATAAGCCAGGCCGAAGGCCAGTGACCCTAGGTTTTTTATTGTCACTTTCGCTTTTGTGAGACTGGCAATGTGACTCCGTTAAGTAATTCTCTGTTAAAGCTAGTAAGCGAACACTGTCACCTCCCTCCTCTGCTTCCTTTAAAATATCTCTAATAACCCCACAGAAGCTAAAGAAGGCCTCGGGGACTTCCTCTCCCTGACGGAGTAAATCATTGATATTTTTTCCTACCTTATTCCAGGTAAGGGGATGGATGTCTGGTCTGTGCAAGACCAACCACGGAAACTTTTCTCCAACAAAACAAAAGAATTTTACCAAATCTTTCTTTTTAACTCCTATTCCCCTCTCCCTAAGTGATCCTTTCATTTCTTTTATAAATAAAACCTCTTTTGATAACGCTTTGCCCATGGTTGATGGGACGGCAGAACTTACCTCAAGACTCTCCCACGGTGCACGAGCGATGCGGTGTGGGCATCTCTACCTTAATATAATCGGGGTCCCCTGCTCTCCACGCCGTCCGGTAGGTCACCGTGCCTCGAGCCTCACGTTTGGGCGCCACTTCTCCCGTCCCGCGGGTTCAGTTATTCGTCAGGCTCGAGGAGGCACCTCCTAAGAGAAGAAAACCAATGGGGGAAAGAGAGGAAGGAGACCAGGCGCATAAAGAAAGACAGAGACAATCTGAGTCGCGTCAAGGTCTCATTTATTGAAAGCAGAGCAGGGTTTATATACCCTGAAATAGGAGGAAGGGGCAGAGTGGAAGGGTCCAAGGTTGGCTCACACTGCCCTTTTGGCCGTTTGTGCTAATCTCGAAAGTGCATCTTGTGGTCCTTCCAGGAAATCCTTTGAGTAATGGTTTCTGCCAGGTGCTGTTTACTCAGGACTGAGTTATTGCTCAAGGCTACAAGATGTTGAACTGCTCCATTTCATGACCTCAGTCTCCAACAGATGGGTATGCCCTTAACCCTGGATAGATTCTAAGCATGAATGAATTACCCATCAGCAGTGTTCTCAGGCCATTACCCACCCCATTTGAGTCTTAAACCTTTTCTCCCATAGAAGACCTCCTGGTTCCTTTTAGCTTTGTAGTTCTGTGATTCCATTCTATGGCTCAGCCATGTTTAATATGCACATAGAATTCATATTTGTAAATTTTATTTACACTCAAACTATTTCCAGAGGGGAGAAAACTAACCAACCTCCAGGTTTGCTTGCTTCTCCAGTAATTTTCCTCATGCTAAACTTTCTATAGAAAAGCTTAGTGAGGTGCAGCACTTTTAGCACATGCATTTTCTGACTCCCCCATATAAATTCTGCTGATTCAGTCAACATGTGGTATTTATAGTTTCTGGACGAAAAATCACAGGCAAGTGAAGTTCCAAAAAGTAAAAGGAATAGCCAGTTTAATATAATCAAATATTATAGAAATCTCAGACATTTTGGAATTCCACGAAACAATCCTACATTATGTAATGTGCATCAAAAAGGAGTCCCAGTTTGTTTGTTGAATTTTAAGTTGCTTCCTAATGCAGCTGCTGTCTAAGGTTACATAATTGTCTGTAAATTCATTCCTGTGTGTCTCTGCATGCCCCAGAAAGAGTCGACACGACCAAATCATGTCTTTAACTCGTTGAGCTGTTTTAAATGATACCAAAATGTGTGCATTGTAGTTCACCTGAAATGAAGGTATGATTAGAGTGGCATAAAGCAGACAGAAGGAGTGGGCAGCAGACATTTTAATCTGCTTGATGCTTTGCTAGACTTCCTAAAAGCTCATGTATTATAATAGAAATGGTTTGCTATAGATTTTTATTTCTTTGGGTGCATATTAGATTTAAATTCAGTAAAACATTCAATCTTTATTCCAATAAAAGTTTTTCAGTTTAACACTGTACACAAACTACCCATTCATATGCAGAGCACCTTTTATGTTAAACTACAGCAGCAGTAGCAAAAACTGCAACACCCCAATGCTCATAACCAGAGATAAACTTGTTATTTTAATCTACTTTTCATTTAAAAAATCACAAAGTTTCCTTCACTCTCTCTAGCCTAATGGTTTAGTTCTCACCAGAGATCATCATCAAATTCACTATGGCAACCAAAGCCTCAGAAATCTCAGTATCCAACACCCAATGCCCCATTGGAACACAATGTGTTGGGAAATCAAATATAATAAAATGCCTTTTCAGAAATCTATGTCTATTAGCTCCATTTTTCTTAGGGTCCTGGAAATTGCTCCATGTCACAGTGATTAATGAGGAACAGTTGGATAGCGTGAAGTAGCTGTTTCTGAGAGAAGTTTGTTTTTAGCGTACTGCACTCTTAAGTGCTCAGATCTAGCTAAATGATATGGAGGGCCAGTACTTACTGTGAATTAGAAGGTACCCAGAGTATGGTTCTTTATTCTAGATTTCTGATGGTGTTATTGGTGGCCACATAGCACATTTTCCATGGATTAGTGTAGCCAAGGAGCCACATGTGATTTAATGGAGAAAGAGCCCCCTCTATGTGGTCATTGTGATTGTTTCACTCAGGACAAACTGCCCCCAACCTGGGCCTGGTGAAGCCCTTGTGTGGGACTTGCCTCTTCTTGGGTCAAGAAAACTTCTGTCTGTGTGTTATGAGAGTGAGAGGAGAGCCGAGAAATGTGCCTCCCATAGTTCAGGAGGCATGACAGAGACAGGACAGGGGACAAGTGCTGGTTTTGCTTTAGGTCTGGACCTAGGTCTAACTTCATCTCTGCTATGCATCTTGTGTTTTTGTTTATTTCATTTGTATCTCTTTTATTTGTCTCAATACATATAGCCTTCAAAAAAACAGTAGAAAATGTTTTGTTATAAAATGTATCTACTACATATTTCCACCTGACATACCCTATGCATTTCTTTTAAAATGGATTTTATAGCAATCCAAGTCATCTGTCTGTCTGTCTGTCTGTCTGTCTGTCTGTCTGTCTGTCTGTCTATCTTTCTATCTATCTATCTATCTATCTATCTATCTATCTATCTATCTATCTATCTATTTATCTATCTATCTACCTATCTATCTATCTATCTGTATATACCAAGATTTTTCTGAGTAGCTACCTATTCCTTAATGGCATTCGCTGGGAAGTGAATGAAGCCAGACAAAATTATGTTCAGTGAGGTAAGTCAAGACCAAAGGAACAAAAGGCGCATGATACCCTTAATATGTGGATATTAGATCCACACAGTACAAGAGCAATGACTCAATATTTGGGTACCCAATGTTATGGACATGGTATTGGACATATAAACATAACTACATAGGCATAAAAATCTATCATAGGCTATATGCTCTATAGACATAATGTTTTATTTTATTTTTGTTTTTGCTTTTTGGGTTTTTTTGCCAGTCCTGGGTCTTGAACTCAGAGCCTGAGCACTGCCCTTGGGCTTTCTCAAGGCTAGAGCTCTAGCGCTTGAGTCACATCATCAGTCCCTGCTTTGTTCTATGAGTGTGGTACCGAGGAATTGAACCCAGGTCTCGTGCATGCAAGGCTAGCACTCTACCAGTAGGCAAAACTCCTGCCCTACATATAATGTTTTATTACATAGATTATTATATATCTATGACATAAAAACCCTCAGCTTAATTTTAATTATGTTCTAAAATCTAAATGCCTGTGATTGTATATAGAGATTCCCTTCTTAAATACTTGTTTGTTAAACATGACATTTGAATATGATGTAAAAATCAAAGTTAATAAATAAAAAAAGGAAAAGGAAAAAATCATAGTGGCTTGACAAAGCAACAAGAATTTAATTTGTTGGTCTTTGTATTGTCTGGGTAATTCTGATCTGAAATTAGGATGAGCTAATTTTCAGTGGCCCTGCTTGTGGGTCTGGAGTGTGTTGTTGGGTTTCTCAGAGCTGACCAGTCTATGGCAGCATCACTCAAAGGCCTGGGGTTTGCTGGTCTTAGTGGCAGGATACACAGAAGTGACTGGCCATGCATTACCATCAGGCTAGCCCTGGCTCGGTCACATGAACATTGTGAGTGAGACTGAGAGTGAGTGATGGAGGGCTGCAAGTTCTCTGAAGGTTCACACTTGTCCTGGCACATCAGTGCTTCTGCACTATTCTGTTTATTTCAGTTGGAAAGAATGGGAATCTTTGTTTTTGGTGGGTTTTTGTTTGTTTGCATTTTGTTTTCTTTTTTTTGTTATATTTATTTATTTATTTATTTATTTATTTATTTATTTTTTATTGTAATTAGTAAAAGGGTTACATGATATTTGCCAGATAGAAGGTGCATTAATTCACATACATTGATACCCTTTCACATGTCTTGGTACCCGTTTCCCTCCCCCCCCACACCCCCCACCCGTCTTGGTTTTCCCCCCTCCCCTATCAAATTTCAAATATCCAAATACAAATAAATTCAATATATCAGATAACAAAGTGAGATACTATACCAATATGAGATAACAAAGGGACAGCAAAGGAGATGAGAGACAACATAGTACATTAAGGACAACAATCATTCATTATATGGCTTTGGTTTCACTATCCTGGAGGTCCTTTCAATTAGCTTCACATTATATGTCCTTATGTATCAAGATTTTGCTCTATTGCAAATCTCTGCTAGTAGAGTCCAAGGTTTATACTGATTATGACGAATGAGGGAAACCATTGAGCCTAAGTTCCTTTGAGTCTGGCTTACTTCACTTAATATGATTTTTTCTAAGTCTTTCCATTTCCTAACAAATGGGGCAATGTCATTCTTTCTGACAGCAGCATAGAATTCCATTGTGTACAAATACCACAACTATTCTGTTTGTTTCATTTGGAAGGAATGGGAATCTTTGTTTTTTGGTGGGTTTTTGTTTGTTTGCATTTTGTTTTCGTTTTGGTAGAAGGCCTGGGCCTTGAACCTGTGATCCTCTTATCTCTGTATCCGGGGTCCTAGGATTACAGGCAATAATCTTGTTCTTAATGGAAGGAGCAGGACCCGAAGTAAACAGATGCAGGAAGGCATGGGATAACTCATCTATTAATGCACAAACTTCATTGAAGGTGATTCAGTTACAAAGCAGCAGAGACTGGATTTGAGAGTTATTCTTTTGACTGAAAATTCACTGCTCTTGAGACTTGCCATTAGACCCATGTGGTCCACGTGTCACAATCAAATTAGCTTCCAAATTCCTATCCTTATATTATTTTTGAATGACTTGGGAGTTATTCTTAGTGTCCTTTGTTATAATTAAAATCTTCACTGTCCTCAAATGGGGCATGCTTGGCTAACACTACATAAGGAAGTTGACACTTATTTAGATCCACAACAAAACCGAAGTTGCCAATTCCAACTGTATCCTAGCTATAAGGAGAAATACCAGGTGTTAT
Source organism: Megascapheus bottae (assembly GCA_024803745.1). Taxonomy (NCBI): domain Eukaryota; kingdom Metazoa; phylum Chordata; class Mammalia; order Rodentia; family Geomyidae; genus Megascapheus; species Megascapheus bottae. Next base: position 50,683 of record JANJXV010001867.1, on the reverse strand, counting down.
TTTAGAAAGGCAGATAAAGTAACATGGAGTACCTTGTTAACTTGTCAGCAATATAGGAAGGAAAGAAATGATACTTTTGAGCATATGCCAACTGGAAGCTGGAATCTGGGGGGAGGTGGAATCTGTAGATGAGGAAGAATGTTGTCTACAAGAAGAGGAAAGAAATATGGCGTTGGGCCTCACTCCCGGGATCCGAAGGAAGGCAGCCTTGGCAGTGGCTTCCACAGAGAACCTTGTCAGCCGGTGGGCAAGCCTCTAGGCTCATTCCAGAGCAAGCCTTATCCAAGTCATTGCAAAGAAGCAGAACAAGTGTAACAGATCCAAGGCCCACAGAGCCTGGAACTGCATTGTAAGTCTTAATGGAACCTCAGTCAAAATCATTTTGTCACTATTAAAACAATTAAGCTCAAACCTCTCTGTCATACTTGGCTCAACAATGCTAAGACTGTTCTGTACATTCTCCTAGATTAATCCTCAAGTTTTTTGTGGGTGGCTGTAACATAGGCAACCGTAGGACCAAAATACAAATATGCATAGATTTTGGGGAAGAAAGGAAAATCAGGAGGGCACAGAAATTTATAGTGGAAGCCCTGTGACAGTGGCTCATGCCTATAATCCCAACTATTTGGTAGACTGAGATCTGAGGATGACGATTTAAAGCTAGTCTTGACAGGAAAGTCCCTGACACTGTTATTTCCACTTAATCACAATGAAAGCAATAACTGGACCTGTGACCCCAGTGGGAGAGCGCTAGACTTGAGCAGACTAAAGCTCAGAGACAGCTCTAAGACTCAGAGTTCTAGCCCCAGGACCAGAAAAAAACGTTACAGTGGGTACCAAGAAAGCAGCTTCCAGGAATTTTTCTTTTACTTAAGTAGGATCTTCTCTTAGAAGGTAAAAGTTGGCAAGTAGAACTGAGCACTTGGGAACACCTCAAAGATCATTTGTTTAAGGTGAGATGTCGAAAAACTTATCTTTGGGATGTAAGCATGAGAAAGAGGTGTTCAAATGTTTAAATGAGACAAGGAGGAGGTTGATAAGGAAAGCAGATTGTGAGTTTCAAGCTACCTATGGTGGAAAAGGTAATATTAGTGTGTGTGTGTGTGTGTGTGTGTGTGTGTGTGTGTGTGTGCATGCGTGTATGTGTGCACCCTGAAAACTGATCCCAGAGTCTTGTACATGTGAAACATGTCCTTTGCAACTGAATTTTACCCTTAGCTCCTATGTTGTTTTAAAATGCCTCACGGTCTCCCATTTTCATGCCTTTCATCATATGGGTAAAGATGTTGCCTTGAGCACCTTCAGAGGTGCTGATGTTGGAGTGTGGGGTGTGGAAGCCTGGGGATGGAAAGAGCTTCAATACATTCCTCACTCTTCAGAACCAGTCTAGGCTTAAACTCTCCTGGGGGATTTAAGGGATTTAGTTTAACAGATTGTGCATTCGTACAAGGAGTATTGTAGAATCGCTTTGTTCCCCTCTTTACTGCTAGTTTCCATATGCATTATGGTAGAGGAGAACCTGTACAGAGAAGTAGGGTCTTTCATTGAGGTTTTAGTTGAGCCTTTAGTATAGGGTGGTAGTACTGACATTCCTAGGCTATGTGTCATCAAACACCAATTCTTTCCACTATCAGAAAGGTATATATTCCAACCACCAGAGTGAAAAACCCCAAATCACTTATTAATAAAGATGATTGGAATTATAGATGTCATTTTATAATATTAAAGAAAAAAACCTCAAGGACATTAGAAGACACCAGACTGGCAACCATTAGATAAGTAAAAACTAATTTCTGAAACCTCCCTTCCCCAGCTCAGGTAAGGGCAACGCCATTTAATCACAGATATGAGCTGCAGGAATGCCTTTGTTTACTATCAGCTACTGGAACCAGTTTCACTTACAGTTTTGTCCAGTGTATTAAATAAATTAGAGGAAATTATGTAATGGTTGGAATTTTACTATGATTAGCCAAAGCTGTAGTTATAGAGAAGAAAAAAAACAATCATTAAAGAATATTACATTTTTATTATCATGTTCTAGCTGAAGAGTTTTTAAATACTGATTATTTGGAAAGGTTTCCTACCTTTGGTGGTTGTGTTAGCAATTTTTCAGTTACTGTAACAAATATTGGAGACAATCAGCTTATAAAGATAAAGGTTATTTTCGCTCACAGTTTTGGAGATGTGAATATATGATTGGTTGGTCTCATTATTTGGGGGCATCACAGCATCAGCATGAGGCATAACCATTCACCTCATGGTGAAAGGAAAAGGAAGAGACTGGAGTCTCAAGTCTAATTGAGGAACATACAGCCAACGATGAGAAGGTTTTTCAGGAGTTTCGGCTCTCTTAGGTTCCACAGGCAGGCCAGGGGTCAAGATTTTAACTCATGGGACTTGGGGGAACACTTATCCAAATAAGAGCAATGGCTTAGACATATTTCCAAAACCAAAATGTATTCTAGATGCCTTCTGGAGTCTTATTAATGAATTAGAGTGTTAATCGTTACAAATGGCTCGATGATAAGATTTACTTTTGCTGTCCACAAAAGGAAAGCTGGATGTGGCTGTTTCCCTTTAGTACTTGAATCCCTGAATTTCTCTGACTGGCCCCAGGCCAACTTCACTTAAATATCTTACTTTTTAGAAATAATGTTTTTATTTGGATTAACAGATTGTCAGAACAATTTTGAAAGACTGTCGAGCACATTCCCAATTGATGCTTCATGCATCTCTTCTTCCTCTTAACATCTGTAGTGGGCTGGACAGAGGCATTGGAGGTGCCCACAGCCTAATCGCCAGAATCCACGACTAAGACCTTATTTGGCAAAAGAATTTTTGTAAATGTAAATAGGTTAAGAATCTCAGAAAGTGATTATTCTGAATTATCCCAGAGAACTTTAAAGAAAATTAGAAGCATCCACATTAGACATATGTAGGAGAGGAACACCTGGAGAGGGGAGGGAGTGGTCTTTCTACTGATGTCCTTCTTTGGTTCTTGGATCTATTTCAAGGTATCATCCAGGGCTTGGTTGTCATCGACTATAGTCTCCACTAGTGAATTTCCCTGGCTTTCTGTTTGTCATGGCATTGATAGTCTACAGGTACATTGCACAGTGACCCTGGTTTCCTCTGCCCCTTTATTAATAATTAGATTGGAATTGAATTAGGGAGAGAAATACCAGAAAGTGCCCGTGTTACTGTACCAAAGTAAAGAATGATTTCCATGATTTATCATCGGTGATCTTAATTTCAATTACTGAAATAAGAGCATGTTTTTAAGTTTATCTTCCGTAAAGGTACTATCTACCCTTTTTATACTCCATTGCTCAAAACCAACCCTAAGGGCAGCTGATATTCAGTAAAATAAGAAATTATTAAACTTATGCTCAGCATGTATATGCAAGCATACTCATGCATAGTATGCGGACATTTTCTGTAAGAAAATTGTATTTAACTTCCTGCCTTTTTTACTTTTCTTTTTTGGTACTGGTTATTGAGCCCAGGATGTTGCACGTGGTAGGCAAGTGCTTGGCCACTGAGCTACATCCCAATCCTTGTTTTTGTAATATAGGATGGGTTTATTTTTTGTTCTGTGTTCCACCTTATTTATAACCTATTACTCTGTAATAAATTGCCCCGAAACTCAACAGTTTACAATAGCAAACATGGTTTTTTCATTTGCATAGTTCTAGAAGCTGTGTATGGCTTACTGGATACCTCTGGCTTATTGGGTCCCACACAATTCTGCCATGAAGGTACCCGTAAGAACTGTAATTATTTCAATTCATTTTTTATTTGAAAAGATTTTATTATCACTGACTTTTTTACATCATATTTCAAATGTCGTATTTAACAAACAAGTATTCAAGAAGGGAATCTCTATATGCTATCACTGACACATAAATTATAGAACATAATTAAAATTAAGCTGAGAGTTTGTTTAATCATGGACATATTGATCTGTATAACATTCTGTCTATAGAGTATATATCCTATCATAGATTTTTATGTAGTAGTTATACTTTTATCTCCAAGACCGTGTAAATGACGTTGGGTTGCTGAATATTGAGTCATTGCTCTTGTACTGTTTGGAACTCATATCTGCATATCAAGGAGACCATTCACCTTTTGTTCCTTTGGTCTTGACCTACATCATTCAACATGATTTGATTTGCTCTAGTTTCATCCACTTCCCAGTGAATGCCATTATTTTATCTTTTCTGTTGCCTATGTCGAATTCCATTATGTCTGTGTGTGTGTGTGTGTTTGTGTGTGTGTGTGTGTGTTTGTGTGTGTATTTAACCTTTTTGTATGCATTCATCCGTACATCTGTAGTGGGGCATGTAAGTTGTTTCCATTTCTTGGCTATTGTATTTCACTTGTTTGTAGGGAAAAATCTTCTTCCGGGATCACACACATGGCTAATGTTAGCCCTGAGAACCTCACTGGCTACAGATACATCATTTAGTTCATTGCTATGCAAACCTATTCAAGAAGAGCTCATGACAGTTGGTTTCTCAGAATAAGAGGGGAAGATGGTACCCAAAAGGGAAATCATAGTCATTTTGTATCCAAATGATGGACATGACATATTATCATTTTTCGCACTTTTTATTTGTCACAAGTGAGTCACTAGGTCAGCCTACACTCAAAGAAAATTGGATTGAAAAAGGGATGAGTGTGAGGAGGCAAGATTCATAAAGGGCTATTTAAAGGCCACCCACCACACGCAGTACTTGACAGTCCCATCGAATTGCTTCAGTTAATTGGAATGGGCAGAGGGAAAAAATGAAGTGGGATGCATCAAAACAATCTGCGAATGGATTAACTGCATTTCTTCTAATAACATTGGATATGTTGTCACTTAACTACATGGTTTCTCCCTCTTGTTCTTCTTATTGGTAATTTACATATTTATTTGTTTCTTGAGTTTCTTCATTCACTCTTTCAAGAATACATGATAGGAAGCTTCCAGGAAGGTATGACTTTTCCAAGACAGGATGTGGGCTATGTGAGCTTTTTGGAGAACAATTGTCTATGTGTATTTAGGTCCTACTCCCTGTCACCAGGTTTCTGGAGTTTACGGAGACTTCATGTGCAGCATGTCTATGAGCCTCACATCCAGGAGCAATGGTCTCTAGAACACTGGGGCAGGATTTCTGCGTGTGATAATGGACAGTTCTTGCTTGTGAAGCACCAGTGCTCTCGGGAAAGTCATTGGAGTGTGGTGAGGTCATGCTGGAAGTGTTTCAACAAATATGCAGCCTAGGGGGAGTGAGCAGAAAGAAGAGTGGGCAAGGCAACTTCAGGAGAGCCTATGAATGCATTTGAATTCTACATGTACCAGGAAGGCAAGTTTCAAGGAAGGCACATGGAATATGATTTTCAAGTATCTTTCTCAGCTTCTGAATTTAGAATGAACTTTTTATCTGTTGAAGAAGGGATTGATCCTAGCAGCAGTTCAGGCCCTTCCAGACAGCACAGCTGGGCACTTACCCCAGTCATCCTTCTCAGATGCCTTCACTTAGGCAGCTTTTATGGCAGCTCGCCTGACAGAAAGATCCTGGAGTCCTGCCAAAAGGACATCCTCTTAATGTGCAATGACTCTGTGCAGTGGCCTGGGACACAGCCAGTGGCCATTCTTTTGAGGAAATAGATAAGACTACTCTCAACCTTTGGAGAGCATGAAGGTGACGCATTAAGACTCCAGAGAAGCAGAAGCACATTTCCCATCTTATTACACTTATAAGAAAATAACAATTTTTTCTTTCTTTTTAAAATTTCACTGTCAGGATAATGTAAAGAGGGGTTTCAGTTACATTCATCAGGAAGTGGGTACATTACATCTCGTACATTGATACCCCTTCTCATGTTTTTGTCCCGGTTTCCCTGCCCTCACCTCCTCCCAATCATCTTGTTTCCCCACCTTCTCTTCCCTATTTCAAATAAACAAGTAAACATATATACAATATACAAGGTAACAAAGTCTGATACAGTAACAATATAAGATTAGGCATAAGGGCAGAAAAAAGATAAATAACATAGTAGATTAATAACAACAATCACACAAGATATAACTCTTGTTTCCCTATATTCTTTTTTTCCTAATAATTTACTTTATTTTTTACTGTTTGTATAATGTATAGAGGGGTTACAGTTACATTCGCCAGGTAGTAGGTGCATTACTACTCACACATTGATACCCCTTCTCATGTTTTTGTCCCCACTTCCCTCCCCCCACCCCCTCCCAAACATCTTGAGGAAAATAACAATTTAGTGACAACTTTCACGTAGGAAAAATCCCTGGAGGAATACCTGACTCATTAGGTTACTAGAAAAACATCCCAGAAAACAGAAGACCAGACACATGGAGACATGGACACTTTCAAGTGTCTAGGCCTAGAAACTAGACGAGGAGTGCAGTAGTGGGCATGCACTTCCCATGTGTGAGAATCTGGGTTCTAGTCCCAGCAAAATAAACAGATAAAACATCAAACAAATAAGTTTATTTATGAGTATGGTCCCTGTAAGCTCCAATTCTCCTTGTTTTTGCAGATCTCTGAAGCTTGGTTCCAGTGTCACAGATTTCATGATAGACGTTAGGATGGAGATTCAGACAAGGAACTCTGTTCCCATCACTTGCTTTCTGATTAATGTCAGCAACAATTATTTTCCTGTCACACACAGGGAGTCATTCAAGTCCTCCTCTGTTTGCAGTGAATAATGGGTAAGACTGAAAGGACATTGGTGATTGGTTTTGGGAGAATTTCCTGAGTAGCCCCAGATGGGAATTCTGAGGGGAAGAACTAACATGGACCCAGTTATTTGCCATCATCTCTGTGGATCCTTACTCCTGTCATGGGGGCTGCTTTATGTATCTAATTAGAGTTTGGACTCAAGTCTCTGCCTGGGGTGCAGGTATATTTGGACGGAATATATGGTGAGAAGTAACACCTGGATGCTGAGTAAAATTCCTTTCAATTGATGTAAACATTTAATTCCACAGGAGAAGGTGATGGAGTAATATATTTGAAATAATATACCAATATAATTGCTTATTTTCTGTTTCTTTGGCAACCCTAAGGGAAGTGTTAATGTAGAAAGCTTCCCCAGAATTGTGTTCCAAAATTCTAAGTCTTTAGAGGACTATGAGTATTTGAGGGATGAAAGGAATAATTAGAAGCTCAGAGGAGAACTGTGATTTCCCTAAGATTAGCAAAAAATCCCTAGACTGCAGAGTGGAGAGGCAGAAGTAGCTGAGCCACTGGTAGCTTGCAGACAGGACTTCTGAGCCTGGTTGCTTGGATGTCCTCTTGGAGGAATGTCTTCTCGAGTCGATGCCACCCAGTGGGTCTGTGGATGACCTCTCAACTCTTTCCATACACAAGGGGAACCTGTGGACCTGAAGCAGCAATGTTCCCACACCATGCTCCCTACATCCACATTGTCCCAGTTGGCCTATGGCCATTGATGGATACAGGTCTCCACTAACACGTTCTTCCCAGTGAGTGAGCTCCATGGCCTCTTCCAGTCAGGTGGCTACCTTTACCACTTCTCCAGTGCCAGGCTAGAGGAGGAAGGAATCCTTTAGCCCGAATCATGCTTGGATATCAGTATGCCTACAATGTAAATGTATCTGAGTTCACGATGGTTCTCTGAGGTTCTTCTCTGGTTCCAGGCATGGGGACCAACAGGTCCTTACTCATACTTGCTTCAGTGGAAACTACAATGAGGCTCAGAAATCAGAAGGCTTTGTTTAAACAGAGTAAATTTTTATAAGAATATAATATAAAGGTTTATACATTATCATACTGGCATTAGGAATTCTCTGTAACCCCCATCGATTTCATGACACTTTGTGCAGACCAGAGCCTGGCATCGTGTTGCTGAGGCAAATGTGAGTCATGGTCATTGTAGTAGCACTTGGGGCATTCCTCTGAGTTGTGCTCAAATCAAGGTACAGTATAACATTTTCCCCAGGAAATGTATCAATCTGATACAGACCCTTGAATCATATTCTCTCTTTTCCTCTGACCATAGTTCATGCAGCACAGTCATAAAAGAAGACTTTCATGTCAGATAACCATGAAATGAACGCTTAATGAAACTCTGTGAAACTTAGGGTAAAACTTTCTTTAAAAAGAATCTTTCTTAAATCTTCAGTGAAATAGTATATGAAAAAGGACACTGTGTGTAGGCACAGGAAAAGTTTGTCAAAATCCTTGAGCCACTGGAAAGGAGAAACAATATATACCTTGCTGCATTCTATTTGCTGTTTTAAACTAGTTTTACTGGCTTCACTGAATGAGTTTGGTAATGAACCTTCATTTTCAATTTCGTTGAAGGGCTTCAGGAGTATTTGTGTGAGCTCTGCTTTGAAGACCTTATAGAATTCAGCTGTGAATCTATCTGGCCCTGGGCTTTTCTTAGGTGCAAATTCTCTTATTGCCATTTCTATTTCAGAGCTTGAAATAGGCCTGTTGAGTTGGGTTAGTTCTTCTTTGTTCAGTGTGCGTATGTTAATTTTGGCTAGGAATTCATCCATTTCTTCTAGATTCTCAAATTTGTTGGCATAAAAGTTTGAGAAGTATTCCCTTATGATATTCTGGCTCTTGGTAATTTCTGTCGTGATATTACCATTTTCATCTGCGATTTTGTTTATTTTGATATGCTCTCTTCATTTTTTGGTAAGATTTTTTAAGGGTTTGTCAATTTTGTTAATTCTTTCAAAGAACCAACTCCTTGTTTTGTTGATTCTTTCTATAGTTTTTTTGGATTCAAATCATTTAATTTTGCTTTGATTTTAATAATTTGCTTTTTTCTACTGGGCTTAGGGTTGGTTTGTTGCTCTTTTTCCAGGTGCTTAAGGTGACATATTAATTTGTTGGTTAGCGTTTTTTACAACTTCTTGTTGTAGGCACTCAGAGCTATAAATTTTCCTCTGAGTACTGCCTTATTATTTTCCAAATGAGCTGGTAAATTCTATGCTCCTTATTGTTAAATTTCTTAAACTGTTGGATTTCTGTTCTGATCTCTTCGATGTCCCATTCGTGATTCAACAATGTGTTGTTTAATCTCCATGAGTTACAGGGTTTTCGTTGGTGGAGATGTGTGTTCAGTTCCAATTTTATGCCTTTGTGGTCTGAGAGCGTGCATGGAATAATTTCTGTGTTTTTGAATCTGACCAGGTTTGTTTTATGGCCTAAGATGTGGTCTATTTTGGAAAATGTTCCATACGCTGCTGAAAAAAAACATATATTGTGTTGTTGCTGGGTGGAATATTCTGCAGATGTCTTTTAGACCTAGTTGGTCTATATAGTTGTTCTGTTCTAAGGTTTCTCTGTTGAGTTTTTGCCTTGTTGATCTGTCCAAAGGTGAGAGTGGTGTGTTAAAGGCCCGACAATCACTGTATTTCGATCTATATACAGTTTCAGTGTAAGTAAGTTTGCTTGATGAAGTTTGGAGCTCCGGGATTGGGTGTGTAAATATTCAGGATCCTTATGTCTTCCTGGAGGAAAGATCCCTTTTAGTTTGAAGTCTATTTTATCTGATATGAGGATGGCAACTCCAGCCTGTTTATGGTGGCCGTTAGCTTGATAGAGTTGATTCCAACCTCTCACTTTGAAAAGATGATTGTTTTTTTGGGTAAGATATGTTTCTTGAAGACAGCAGAACAATGGCTCTTGCTTTTTGATCCAACTAGACAGCCTATGCCATTTAATTGGAGAGTTAAGTCCATTGATATTGAGAGTTAGGATTGAGAGATATTTATTAGTTCCTACCATTTTTAAAAGCTTTTAGTAGGGCCTGTGTCTTGACAGTTCTTGTGGTCCTTAGATGGTATGCTGTTTAGGTGGCATTTCTTTCCCTATATTGCATTTATTTTGGTTTTCTATGTATAGAACATCTTTCAGAATTCTCTGTAGTGTTGGTTTTGTTGCGACATATTGTTGCAGCTTTTCCCTCAGTTATGAATGAGAGCTTAGCTGGGTACAGTATTCTTGGTTGGTAGTTATTTGACTTCAGTGCATGACATATATGCTTCCAGTCACTTCTTGCTTGCATGGTTTCAGCTGAGAATTCTGGGGTTATTCTTATTGGTTTGCCTTTGTAGGTTACTGATCCCTTTTCCCTGGCTGCCTTTAGAATCATTTCTTTGGTTTCTATTGATCCAGTTCAGATTACGATGTGGCGGTGGGATGTTTTTTTCTGGTCTGGTCTGTTTGGGGTTCTAACAGCTTCTTGTGTCTGGATGGGCCTGCCCTTCTGGATATTTGGGAAATTGTCTGAGATGATTCCCTGAAGTATATTTCCAATACCATTGACCTCTTTCTCCACGCCCTCCTCAATTCCAGTTAGCCTTAAATTAGGCTTCCTAATTGTATCTTGGAACTCCTGAAGTGCTCTCTCATTTTTCCTAGATTTGGATTGACTCATTTTTTGTTCTTTGTCTATCATAACTAAATTATCTTCAGCCCCAGAAATTCTCTCCTCTGCATTGGCTAACCTGCTACCAAAGCTATCTACTTTATTTTTCATCTCCCTTGCTTCTAATTGCTCATTTTTGATGTCCTGCATCTCTTGTTTTAGATCATGTATGGATTTCTTTAGCTCCTTGATTTCCATTTGAGTGGTTATTTCATTAGCTTTATTTTCTTTGGATATTCTAGAGTTCGGTCACATTTTTATTTGTGTATTCTATGAATTCATCCATCTTTTTTGAAAAGCCTTTATTATGGCCTCCTTTATGGCATCTTCTTTTTCACTTTTCACCTTGTTTATGATTTCCTCTTGTTAAGCTATGGCTTCCTCCCTTATCTCTTTCTTTACATTTTCAAATTTTTCATTAATGATGTTTATCAATTGCATTTGTATAGCACTTGGAAGATTCTCCTCTAGGTTTGCCAGTGACTGTTCCATTGTCTGTTTACATTGGGTGGTTGATGTTGTTTCTTGATTTGACATTTCTCTTCAGTTTCTTGTTCTGCCCATTTGAAAATGGGAGCAAGATTAATACTAAACACGATTATAGTTTTTCAGATATAACCAACCTAGACTTCTGTAGCTGGCAGACACTAAATGTTCACAATTTTTGATTGGTGTTATCACTCTTTATTTTTGTGCAGTTACAGACCAATCTAATACATCCACTGATAAGCGATTTATACCCAAAACAATAAGCCTCTCAATCCAATCTCTATTGTCTTTAAGTCCCTCTGAGCCTAGAGAATAACTAAATACCTAGATATACAGTATTGCTAAACAGCCATCAAGTGTAGATCCATGCATTATAAGGGTTGAAAGAGGAACAGAGGTCCAGAGATAGAAAAATAGAATGAGAGAGGTCAGGGGAGGTACAAGAGGATTAACGTAGGAGTGTAAGAATATTGTAGTAATGAAGAAAAGGTATAGCGTAAGGATAACTGACCTAAGTGGGTAAGTAGGTAGTATATTTGAGTACAAAGTTTGGAAAGTATTAGAATAAAACTTATGTGTTGCTGCACGACTAGCTCTTAGCCCAACCAGTGGCCTCACAGTGGACCAGGGGATGGATCTGTGAGCTTCCGGTGAGCGCGGCTGGCAGACATTTTCCTGTGCTGCTTCCTGGGGCTGCCCCAAGCCAAGGGTCTGGGGATTGAGAGTTTCCAGGGGCTCTCAGCAGGACCAACAGGAGACCCCTCTGTTCCCAGGGGCGGGGCCCAGCTGAGGACATGGGCTCCAAGGGCGGAACCGCGCCTTTTTGATTCTCAGAAGGGAAGCTTGGCTGCTGGTCTGCCCTTCAGATCCCTGCTGTGTTTCCACTCCTTTGTCAGAGTCTGTGACTATGGGGGGCCACTCGGTGCTGTCTTGCTCAGGATTCCCAGCTGGAGGATGCCCCGCTCAAGAATTGAGGGGGGAGCATATGCTGGCTCCTATTTTCCCGAACCCCCTACCCGCTGTTGTAAGGCAGGGTCCCAGTGCCCTCCACTCTCCAGATCCAGTGGCCTGGGAGAGGAGCCTGGTGGGTGGGTGTGAGCTGGGACAGCTCCGCCTCCCCTGGTGCTGAGTCTTAGGGTCCACCCGCTTTTCAGTGTCCAGTCAGAAGGCTGGGGGTTGAGCCCGTTGGGTGGGTGGGTGTTGGGACAGCCCCGCCTCCCTTGGTGTGGTGCTGGGTCTTATGTAGCCCTCCCATCAATCTCCAGTAAATGGCCTGAGGGAGGGGGCTGTTGAGGGAAGGGACAGTATTCTAAATTCCTTGCCCCCCTGCCCCTGCCAGTCTTTCTCGGGCGGGGTGGAGGGGTTTGACTTAAGTTCTATTGCTTGGCAGAAGCTCTGCTTTCCCGATGTGTTTGGGGATGCGCTGTATTACTCACGCCTCTGCTTTCTGTCTGTGGGTGTTCCACGGTGGTGGGGAGTCTTTCACTCCCCTCGGGTCTCCGCCGCCGCCTGTGTTTCGCATCTGGGTTCTTCTGCTTGCTGTTCTGGTTCCATGTCTGGGTTCTGCTGCTTCCGCCTTTCACTGGCCCGGTTCTAAACTGGTTTCTGCAGCAGTCAGGCTCCCGGCCTGGAGCCCTCCACCCGCCGCCGCTTTTCGGGGCTTGGAGCCGGTGGAGAGAGGTGGGGGACAGGTCCTCGCTTTCCGAATTCTTTGAAAAATTTGGATGTAAGTTTTTCTGGATTTCTTTTCGGTTTGAGTCCTTCTCCGTTGCTTTTTGAGTTTGTTGTTGTGGATTTTTAAAGGTAGTTGGCTCGTGGGACTTCCTGGTTCTCTCTTTTTGTGAGAGAGAGCTAGGCATTGTTCCTATTGTCTCGGTGCCATCTTCCGTCACCGCTTCTTGTGTTTCGCTTTAATCCCATCTCACTTCTCTAGACTCTCAGTAGAATTGCACTTGCCATTCAAAGCCTATACAAATTCTTGAAGAAGCTTTGCTCTATCACTCTGGACAACACAGTATTCCCACAGCTGTGATGCTTCCTATATGCGGATTCTTATCCAAACACTTTACTGTACATTTAAAAATTGAAGTCTGTAAGGTCAGCCGAAAGGAAACTCCACGCAATTCAGAAGAGCGTTTATTGTGTGAGGAGAGAGCAGACTCCTGCCACCCAAGATGGAGTCTGGGCAAGCAAGTAAGCTTAGGGCTGAAGTGAGAGATTATATAGGGGGAGGGGAATAGACACAGCAGAAATGGATATGACTTCAGAGGATGGTGAAATACCTCAGTGGGGACTTCCCACTGTCCCCAGGCATGCCAGTTGCCAGGGTTACAGGTCCTGGGCAGGATTTCCAGGATGCAGGGGGAGAGAGCCAACGGAAGAAGTCATTTCCAGGGGTGCCATCTTCTTCAGGGATGCGAGATACCTTGGCGTCATAGAAGGCCCAAGAGCAGGAGCCTTCATTTCACTCTTGACAGAAGAAACCACTGTGACTGTCCTTTGAGCTAAACTGCACTGGGAGCGGTTTGCAGGACCTAATGAGGGCCTGTTCAGTTAGGATGTAAACCAGACAGGTAAAGGGTGTTAAGAAAGACTCGATCTTCAGGCAAAATTGGGGGAGAAGGAAAAGGGCTTTAAGGGGCTGAGGGAGTCTTGGATATGGGACAGTGGAGTAAGAGTAGGAAGGAATGTATAAAAGGAAACTTATCTATTCTACATGGGTAGTTACAGAACAAGTAAGGCCATCTACACCCACAACTGAGATCTGGGAGGGAAAAGACAGGCTGTAATACTCAGGTAACAATGAATGACTGGCTCCCATGTCCAAAAAAAAGGATACAAGTAGCTTGGCTTCAATCTAGAGACATACCCTGGACTCCTCTATTGTGATGCTGGTGGGATCCAGCGTCCCTGGGCAGCATTGCACTTCCGTTGCTAAGCTGAGTATCTCAGAGAAGTTGAACTCCTCACCATGTGTGGGGGGTATGGGAGGGACTGACCCATCTTGTAGAACTGAGGAGGGATAGTCAATTCCCCAGTGTCCCATCTACGGGACCCTTTGGCAGGGTCCTGATGGTGGTTTTAGAGTAGGACAAGCTCTTGCCCAGTGGCCTTCCTTGCCACACTTAAAGCATGGTCTGGGTGGTGGGCATTGGGTGCTTCTTCTTTGAGAAGCCCGAAGGGCAGCAGCCAGGAGCTTGCAAATTTTCCTATTATAGGTAGCCTTATCAGCTTTTTTCTTTTTTTAATATATTTTTTATTGTAATTAATAGAAGGGTTACATGATATTTGCCAGATAGATGGTGCATTAATTCCCATACATTGATACTCTTTCACATGTCTTGGTCCCCATTTCCCCCCCACACCCCCACCCCTCATCTTGTTTTTCCCCGTTCGTTATCCAATTTCAAATAACCAAATACAAATATATCCGATATATCAGGTAACAAAGTGAGATACTGTAACAATATGAGATAACCAAGGGACAGCAAAAGAGATGAGAGATAACATAGTACCTAAAGAACAGCAATCATTCATTATATGGCTTATGTTTCTATATCCTAGAGATCCTTTCATTCAGCAATATACTATATGGCCTTTTGCATCAAGGTTTTACTCTATTGCAAATCTCTCCTAGGAGAGCCCAAGGTTTCTACTGATTATGACAAATGAGGGAAACAATTGAGCCTAAGTTCCTTTGAATCTGGCTTACTTCACGTACTGTGATGTTTTCTAAGTCTTTCCATTTCCTATGCTGAGAGCAGCATAGAATTCCATTGTGTACAAATACCACATCTTGTTGATCCACTCATCAACTGAGGGACATCTAGGTTGGTTCCATATCTTTGCTATGGTGAAGTAGTAGAATTGCTGGGTCCTAGGGGGAGCTCTTTGTTTAGTCTTTTCAGGAACTGCCAAACTGCTTTCCATAGTGGTTGAATGAGTTTGCACTCCCACCAACAGTGTAGTAGTGATCCCTCCTGGCCACATCCCCTCCAGCATCTGTTTTTAGTAGTTTTCTTGATCCTGACCATTTTGACTGGAGTGAGGTGGAATCTTAGAGTTGTTTTGATTTGCATTTCTTTTATGACCAGAGATGTTGAGCATTTCTTTATTTGTCTATAGGCCGTTTTTGTTTCTTCTTCAGAGAAGACTCTCTTTAAGTCTTTGGCCCATGTTTTAATGGGATGGTTGTTACTTTGAAGATTAGTTTTGCATTGATTCAATTTTTTTAGCTGTTGATATATTTTAGATATGAGGCCTTTGTCTGTTGTATAGTTGGTGAAGATCTTCTCCCACTCTGTAAGCTTCCTAATTAGTTTACTAGCTATGTCCTTTGCCATATAAAGGCTCTGCATTTTAATACAGTCCCACTTATCTAACCTTTCTCTGATTTGTTGTGATTCTTGGTCCTTATTAAGGAACTTTTGACCTGTGCCAAGGAGGTCTACTGTATCTCCTATTCCTTCTGGTACAGTTTTCAGAGTGTCGGCTTTTACCTCCAGGTCTTTGATCCACTTGGACCTTTTTGATGAGAACTTTAAAACCCTGAAAAAGGAAATTAAAGCGGAACTGAGGAAATGGAAAAACCTCCCATGCTCCAAGATTGGAAGAATCAATATTGTGAAAATGACAATCTTGCCAAAGGATATCTACAAATTCAATGCAATACCCATCAATATCCCAATGTCATTCTTTAAAGAAATAGAAGAGGCAATCCAAAATTTCATATGGAATAATAAAAGACCCCATATATCAAAAATACTTCTTAGCAGAAAGAACAGCACAGGATGAATGTCAATACCAAACTTTAGACTCTATTACAGAGCTATAATTATCAAAACAGCTTGGTACTGGCACAAGATCAGGCCTGAAGACCAATAGAATAGAACTGAAGACCCAGATAATAATGGCAGTATTTCTAAACATAGAGCAGAATATAAGATTATAACAGTTGAAACAGGCTTATAATCACATAAAACAAGCTGGGGAATGAGCTAGAATATGTTATTCAAAAGATGTCACTACAGCCAAAGCTGAAAAGCTGGAGGCCTTGATCTTGATAGCTTGATGGGTACCAAGGCTGAAAGAGATACATTAGCTTCAGGTAAGGAATTGTGGGTGAAAGTTTCATGCAAGTGTTGATGGTTGTGACAAAGATAATGTTGACAGTGGTGATATACCTGGAAACTATGGTGCTAGTGGCAATTGACTAGTGTCACCTTACCTATAGGAATCTTCCTATAGGTTGGTTGTCAGTGTGAAGAGTGTTTTAGGAAGATTCCTATAGGTAAGGTGACACTAGTCAGTTGCCATTAGCACAATTGTCTCCAGGTATATCACCACTGTCAACATTATCTTTGTCAAAACCAGCTTTTTTCTGTTCCTCCTGGTTTTTAAAAACCGTAAAGGCCATGCTCACCAGATTTCCTTGAGTGGTTTGAGGGCCAACCTCAGCCTTTTTCAATTTTTTTTAATATCAGGAGCTGATTGGGAAATGAAATGGGTATTAAGGACCACTATACCTTCTTTTGACTCTGGGTCCAGCTTATTATAAAGATGGAGTGCTAAGGTAAGGCTACCAAGAAATTAGGCTGGGTTTTCAGTGGGTTTCTGGGTAACTTCCCGTAGTTTATCCTAGTTGACTGCATGGTGGGCTGCCTTCTAGAAGCCAGCTACAAGGCAGGTTACAATCCTATTTCTGATAACCCTTCCCGGGGCATTATTTTCATAATCACATTTGGGCTCTTCCCTGGGCAAAGACGTTGCCCCTACTGGGAAAGAATTGTCTAGGTGGTGGGTTTCATCAGCATGCGCCTGGGCTGCAACCCAAACCCCTTCCTTTTCTTCAGAGGTAAGGTGTTGCTCCTCTTGGGGCAGCAACACGGGAACGGGGAGGGACACACAGGGCCAGCCTGTAGTCCCCCGGGAGCCGAGCGAGATGCTAAGTGTCGAAGACCCAGCCCTCCCCCAATCACCGGGGAAGAAAAAACCACGCTGAGTCAGAAGCAGTGTTAACCATGGAAGTGCATCAGATCTCTCTGCTCATCTTTGATGATCTCTCGTTCTCTCTGATGCTCTCCTCCTTTATTGCGTCAGACAATTAGTTATATACTGTTAGGGTAGGAGAAGGTGGGCACTGGGAAGCTAGCCAATAGGGAGAGGGCCTCTGTGCTACCACTAAGGGTCTGGGTGGGCTTTTCAGGTACTGGGCAGGACAGGTGCAGGAAAGCGCGCGAGACTTGACCTGCTGCGAGACCCGCGAAACTGCAGGGGGTTCAATCGAGTCACGTACACAGAGATGCCTTAAGAGAGGTATGCAAAAGACCAAATGCCTAGACAAAGCCCTTTAATTGCAGCTGAGCCAGAATCAGGCTTCAGGGATGGAGGCTAGGCCCCAACAATTCCCCCTTTTTTGTTTATTAGAACAGGGGGGACAAGCGCGCAAAGCCCCTGTCTTAGGTCGTCCCCTTCGGGGATCTTACCCGTCATTGAGCGCTCTGTGGCCTTCTGTCCCACAGTATAGATCACCCCCGGGCCTGTCTTAGGTTGTCCCCGCTCCAGAGATCTTACCCATCATTGGCTCTCGGGGAGACATCTAAGGGGAGTTGAGGGATCCCTCCTTGTCATTGGGCTCTCCTTGGTCATAGAAGTTATTGGCATTGGTAGCAAGCCTCTGGTAATGCACCTGTACGTTCATCAACTGAATGGATTCGTTCATCAACTGAATGGATTCTATCCTGCTTTGAATGAATTGTAACCTTATTGATAACACAGGGCCCAAAAGTTAAGAGTAAGAACAAGAGGAGTATAGGACCAAGAAATGGAAGGACATAGGGTAGCCATCTGTGCAGTCCGGTCCAGAGGAAGTTGATGATGGGTATCTTGACTCCAAGAAGAAACAGGATCAGCACTGTGAGGTCCATTATTTATTCTGAAAAAGAAGAGAGAGAGATATATCCTCAGGAGGCAGAGAGCCTTCTGGGTCTTCATCAATATTATTGGGGTCCCTCCATATTTGGGGACAATATTTAAGATCCCTTGTAGGGACCCAGATTGGCTTTGTTTCACCAGTGGGGAAAACACAACCAAATCCTCTTCCAGCTGTAATGAGGGGATCAGGGCCCCTCCACTCCCCATTAAGGGGTCCTTCCACCGGACATAGATAGTTTGATAGGGAATAGAGGTTGTCCAATGTTTCTGGAAGGGTGAAAGATGTTCCCCTTTGGCAAAATTTAAAATATTGAGAGTAAACAAAGCCATCTTTAGCTGATCATGGGGGGGGAGTGTATTCCCCCTTTTTTGTTTTATTAATTGAGATTTAAGGACATGGTTATATCTTTCTACTATTGCTTGTCCTCTGGGATTATGAGGGATGCCAGTAGTATGGGTAATTTGCCATTGTTTAAAGAAGTCATCAAGAGACTTGCTTACAAAACACGGACCGTTATCGGTTTTTATTTGGTCTGGCAATCCGAGAGTAGCAAAACATTGAAGAAAATGACTGATAGCATGTTTAGCTCTCTCCCCGGAATGGGCTGTAGCCCAACAGGCATGGGAAAAGGTGTCTATTGTTAAAAAAATGTATTTAAGTTTTCCAAAAAAGGGAAAATGTGTCACATCCGTTTGCCACAGATTATTAGGCCTAAGGCCTCGAGGGTTAACACCACCCATTTGGAGCGGTGGAACCTGTAAGAAAGGGTGGCATGACTTGCAGGTCCTAATAATCTTTTTTAGGTCTTTAATAGCAACTTGGGGAAATCGGTGGTGTAGTTCCCTCCAGTTGGCATGCGTGAGCCGATGGAAAGAGATAGCCTCCTGTAAAGTGTAACATTCAGGATTAGAGGCTAACTGGTCAGCGAGGGCATTGCCTTTGGTCAAAATACTTGGAAGGCTTTGATGTCCCCTCAGATGTTGAATAAACATAGGCGCAATCCTTTGTTTGAGCAAATTTCTAGCTTGAATCATCAAAGGAGTGATGGGGTTACTATCAAGTTTAATATGAGCTTCTATGAGGTTAGGTAACAAATTGACCACATAAAGGCTATCTGAGAATAGGTTAAGAGGACCAGTAACCTCATATAGAGCTAAGACCACCGCATAAAGTTCCTTAAATTGCGCTGAACCCTGTATTTCATGAGACAGGGTCACTGCAGGAGAAGAATTGCCTTTACCTGGGGGGAAAATAACAACAGAAGCCCCCTTCTTGCCTCCATCCATGAATACGGTGGGGAAGGAGGGATTAGCTTCACTTAGAAAAAGTTTTGGAGGTCGCCACTCCAGCTGGCTAAAGGAGCGCATCCATTTATGGGGACCATAATGACAATCCACTTTACCTGGAAAGCCTTCCATGGCTATTGCAAGTCTAGCATTATTTCTTTGTAGCCAAGAGAAATCATTAATCCTAAAAGGGACAATAAGAGAGTGGGGTTCACTCCCAAAAAGACGAGTGGACAAATCTCGTCCTTTGACAATACAATCTGCCATCTGGTCAGTCATGGAGTAAACTCTAGGTGTTCCTCCGACTGACAGGTGAATCCAGTGAAGAGGTTCCCCTTCCTGGCCTAAAAGGGCAGTGAAGAGGGTCTGTCCTGATAGGACATAGAGGGTTAGGGGCATAGCAGTCTCATACCTCTTTAAGGCTGCTTCATTGATAGCTAATTGAATTTTATTCAGAACCTCCTTATGATCAGCTGACAATGTTACTATGGAGGTCAGATCAAGAGCCTTTAAGAGATCAAAAAGAGGTGTGAGGGTTGCAGTGGTTATAGGGATCCATGGTCTCATCCAATTAATTTCACCAAGAAGTTTTTGAAGTTGGGGCAGGGTATAAGTATCTTGGATAGATAATTGGGGTTTTAAAGGAGACACAACATCCAGTGTTAGGACAGATCCCAGGATTTTAAAGGGGGGTATCTTTTGGATTTTTTCTGGGGCAATTTGGAAGCCATTATCTTTTAACAGTTGGAGACATTTATTAAAAAGACAATCTAAATGCTGAGTGTCTGGGCTTCCTATAACGATATCATCCATATATACATAGAAAAGTGAGCCTGTCTCCTCGTTAAGAGGGGATAAGACTCTAGACATATAGTCCTGACATATAGGAGGACTATTGGCCATACCTTGAGGTAGAACTGTCCATTCAAAATGCAAATCAGGCCCCTTATAATTTAATGAAGGAAGGGAGAAGGCAAACTTCTCAGTATCTTCCGGGTGGAGAGGAATAGAAAAAAAAACAGTCTTTGATGTCTATGACTATGAGATATTGGTCATTAAAAATGGCAGGTATCCAGGGCATCCCCCTTTGGGGGGTCCCAAAAAGTTCCATCCTCTCATTTATTTTTCTCAAATCTTGGAGTAGTCTCCACTTGCCATTAGGCTTTTTAATCACACATACTGGGGAGTTCCAAGGGCTCAAAGACTTCCTTTTTATGCTTTTCTCAACTCTATCAACAAAAGTAGACACGTCCTCTCCTGGTCTTTGGTTAATTTCTGCTATAGGAGACTCAGAGGGACCCTCCTCCAGTTTTCTCCAGGCCTCTAGGCCCAAAGCTCTAATCTGATCCTGATAGGGAGGGGGTATGGTTGCCTGCTGGACCCCCGTTGAGTACTGATCGGAGGTCCCTGCAAGCATCCCCAAAGTAATGGGGATTACAGGTTGCGCGTGTTGGTTCCTCTTCGCCTGTTGGCGGCATTCTTCTTTATACAGGGCACACCACTTAATGAAAAGTGGGCCTGGAAGAACTGCTTTGGTTAGAGCCATCCAATCAGCTGCAGTACATGGTTGATGAGCAAGGCCTTGGAGGATGGTTTCCGTCCAAGGAGCATTAGGGCCAACTTCTAAGACAGCTTTTTTGAGTTCCTTAAGATCGCCAGGCTCCCAGGGATACCCAGTTGCAGGGCGGTTACCACCCGGGTCAATATTAACCAGGAATAGCTGGCAGGACTCCGGGCCAGGTTCAAATGGTGCCTCAATAGTGACACTGTCCGTTGGGGTCACGCTCTCCGGCCTTTCTGACACACTTCCACTCAAAGGCTGCAATATCTTGTGGGCCTCAGAAGCACCATGCCTGTCTGGTGAATGGAGCCCTGGCAGGCCCAGACCCTCCAGTGAGACTACTGAGGGTGGATGGAGCCCTGGCACCGTGGGGGTTAGGAAACTAACATGGCACACTAGGCCCAGACCCTCCTGTGAGACTACTGAGGCCTCATGGCCTGGGTTTGATGGGGGAGGGGTAAAGGGTGGCTCCTTCTCATCTCCCTGAGGGGAACTTGGCCTTTCAGTAGACAATGAGAGATTAGCATCTCCGCAGGGAGTAAGGGAGGCATCTGGCCTCTCTTTGTTAACTGTGTCCCCAGGGGACCCAGCCCTGTGGTTGGAATGCCCAGGAGAAAAACTAGACTTTAGAGCATACAAGACTGAATAAACGCCTCGTGGAGGAATCTCCCCTTGAATAATCTGGGCTTTTCTGATTAGATGCTCAATTTTGTCCCAAGTATTCCAGTCTACCAAGTTGCTAGTTGGCAGCCACAGGGCGATTTTAACTAAAGTATCCCAAACTTTACATGTCTGTGCAACTAAAATCTCTAACCCTCGACTTTTAAGGAAGAGCTTAAGAGAGTCGAGGGAAGGGTCATTCTTAGAAAGGTTCTTTCCCATATTTGATGGGAGTACACTTACCCGCAGTCCGATTAGCTCGTCGGCGGTGAGTTTCTCGAGCACGTGGAGCCCTCACATGGGCGGCAGTTTCCTCACACGGGGCACCAGCTGTTGCTCCTCTCCTCTCCGGGGCAGCAACACGGGAACGGGGAGGGACACACAGGGCCAGCCTGTAGTCCCCCGGGAGCCGAGCGAGATGGTAAGTGTCGAAGACCCAGCCCTCCCCCAATCACCGGGGAAGAAAAAACCACGCTGAGTCAGAAGCAGTGTTAAGCATGGAAGCGCATCAGATCTCTCTGCTCATCTTTGATGATCTCTCGTTCTCTCTGATGCTCTCCTCCTTTATTGCGTCAGACAATTAGTTATATACTGTTAGGGTAGGAGAAGGTGGGCACTGGGAAGCTAGCCAATAGGGAGAGGGCCTCTGTGCTACCACTAAGGGTCTGGGTGGGCTTTTCAGGTACTGGGCAGGACAGGTGCAGGAAAGCGCGCGAGACTTGAGCTGCTGCGAGACCCGCGAAACTGCGGGGGGTTCAATCGAGTCACGTACACAGAGATGCCTTAAGAGAGGTATGCAAAAGACCAAATGCCTAGACAAAGCCCTTTAATTGCAGCTGAGCCAGAATCAGGCTTCAGGGATGGAGGCTAGGCCCCAACAGTAAGGGTAGAGGACAGGACTGTATATAAGTCATGCCAGGTGAGGTCATAAGTCTGAACAAGGTATTTAAATTCTTTGGTATAATTATTGGGGTCTTGGGAGTATGATCCTAGTTGCTTCTCAATCTGGGAAG
Organism: Megascapheus bottae; assembly: GCA_024803745.1. NCBI lineage: Eukaryota > Metazoa > Chordata > Mammalia > Rodentia > Geomyidae > Megascapheus > Megascapheus bottae. The sequence continues at coordinate 28,309 of JANJXV010001867.1, read as the reverse complement.
GATCTGTCATTAAAAAGGGGGCATGCACACGAATGACCCCTTCTGCCCCTGCCACCTCCTGCAGAGGATATAAGGAGACTGGTGGAGGCTGTGTGCTACCAGTACAAGATCGAGTATGAGTAGCAGGAGGTGAGTCAAAAGGCGATGAAGGGGGAGGAGAAGGAAGGAAAGGTTCAGCTTGGGGAGGAAAAGCAGAATCTTCAATGTGGAGTAGGGGATCAAGCACTTTAGGTTTAGGAAGAGACTCCAGGCTTTTAGGTGATTTGGCAGGGACAGGATGCCCCTGTGCCAGTAGGATAGGGGAAGTTGAACAGGATGGGTAGAGAGAAAGGCAAGCATGGATAGCAAAGAAAGCCTGAACTTATAGAACCTCTGGCCATTTACCATTGCATCGGCAGAAACTGCCTAAATTCCTGAGAAAATTATAATCCAAAGTCCTATTTGGGGTCCACTGGGACCAATTGCCTAGCCTATACTTTGGCCAGACACAATTGCAATAAAAGATGAGCAGTTTTGGCTTTATGGAGTCTCTGAGTAGAAGAACATCTAAAGAGCATATAGGATATCCCAAGGGGGTGTCCTGGCTTGGGTGAGACTGATGAGACTCCATTGTAATAAGAAACACTAAGAGGAAGTGAAGTCTGTGAGGGTGGGGGGTGGTCAGTGAGGAGGTAGGGGAAGAGTTAGTGAGGACATGGATGGGAGGGCCCAGTCAGTGAGGACACCAGGGGAGGGGGGAGTCAGTGGTGACAGGGGTGGAGTCAGTGACAATGTCATTGGGTAGAGTCAATAAGGATGTTGAGTGGGAAAGTGGAATGTGCGGGGGAGGGGGAATCCAATCTCACCAGGACACATTGGGGGGTGGGGGGTTTTAAACTAGACACAGGGAGAGAGCCAGAGGCAGTTGTGGTTAAAGGAGACAGAAAAGAGGCCTGCAGGCAGGAGTCATTCACCAGGTGCAGACAGGATACATTGTAGTGAATGCACCTCCATCAATGGGAAAGGCAGAGGTCCGGGAGTGGAGTTTCCTTTCTCTGGTATGAAGTGGGTGGGGGCAGGAGGTGGATTGACCCTCGAGAAAATAGGGGATCCAGCCACTCTTGACCCTCTCCCCCATCTGAGTATGGCACCAAATGTAAGGTAAGCCGATAGGAAACGCCACGCAGTTCAGAAGAGGGTTTATTGCATGAGGAAAAGCAGACTCCGGCCACCCAAGATGGAGTCTGGGCAAGCAAGAGAGCTTAGGGTGGGAAGTGAGAGATTATATAGAGGGAGGGGAATAGACACAGAAGAAGTGGATATGATCTCAGAGGATGGGGAAATACCTCAGTGGGGCCCTCTCACTGCACCCAGGCATGCCAGTTGCCAGGGTTACAGGTGCTGGGTGGGTATTTCCAGGGTGCAGGGGGAGAGAGCCAAGGGAAGAAGTCATTTCTTCCAGGCTGACTTAACAAAGTTCATCCTGAGCCCTGTGCTAGGGAATGTTATTCCCGACACCTGTGCTATTCAATCTGAGAATCTTGCTTAGAAAATGGCTGGCATGACAGGGATGAGCTATGGAATCCACACTTCAAAGTTGAGGTCTTGCTTTCCAACAATATGCCCTTTGAAGCCTGCTGAACTCCCCTGAAACCCATGCTGAATAGTAGGCGCCAATTGGAGGGCCCAAGGCCAAAGACAGCCTGGTATGTCACACGTGCTTCCTTGCTCTACAAGACTTCTTTTACTAAACACTAGTTCAAATACAAAGTATGGGAGGGGCACCAGGGGTGGTTGAATACCTTTGCTAGGGTAAACAGTGCTGCAGTGCACATCGTTGTGCTAGTGGCTTTAGTATGTCGTTTTTTCTGGACAATTGGGTAAATGCCAAGTAGTGGAATGCTGGGTTATAGGGAAGGTTTATGTTTAGTCTTTTTTTTTCTTCCAAGTCCTGTGCTTAGACTCAGGACCTGAGAACAGTGCTTGGGTTCTTTCTTTTTTCTGAAGGCTAGGGCTCTAACCATTTAGCATCAGCACCATTTCTGGCCTTTTTCTATGTATGTGGTACGAAGGAATCTCACCCGGCACTTCCTGCATGCTACCAAGCACTCTACCACTAGGACAAAGTCCCGACCCCAAAGTTTCCACTCTTGAGAAGTAACATCCCTGCCAGCATCTGTTGTTATTATATTTCTGGATCATGGCCATTCTAACTGGAGGGAGGAGGAATCTCAGAGAAAGAAACATGAGGCAGGAAGATTGTGAATTTGAGTGCTGTCTAGGGCTACATAAGGAGTTCCATGCCAGCATAGGTGACATGAAAATTCATCCACTCAAAATACAAGAAATAAAAACAAACAAAAATCCTTCTGTAGTATCTTGCCACATTGCAACTTTGTTAAATTTACTTAAGTGTAGACACCACACATGTGGGAACATTATTTTCTGAATTTGCTACAGTTACAATAACATTTTACCACAAACAGTGGTAAATTTATTTTAAACCTTAGCCTTTTTAACATAATTCTGTTTTTTAATTGTAATTAATAGAAGGATTTCCTTATATTCGCCAGATAGAAGGTGCATTACTTAAAAAACATGGATACCCCTTTTCATGTTTTTTGCCCATTTACCTGCCCCAACCTCCTCCCCTCAACTTGTTTACCCCCTTGCCTATCCTAATTCAAATAAACAAATATACATACAATATACCAGATAACTAGGTAAGACACTGTAACAATATGAGAATAACCAAGGGACAAGAGTAAATTAAGTACAACAATCACATATTATATAGCTCTTATTTCCATAACCTTGAGGTCCTTTCATTTAGCCTCATTGTATATAGCCTTATGTATCTAGGTTTTGTGCTATTGTAAACCTCTGCTAGGAGAGTCTGAGGTTTATACTAATTATGACAAATGAGGGAAACCATTGGGCCTATGTTCCTTTGATTCTGGCTTTCTTCACTTAATATGATTTTTTCCCAAGTCTTTCCATTTCCTTATAAATGGGGTGATACCGTTCTTTCTGATGGCAGCATAGGATTCCATTGTGTATAAATACATCCTCTTGTTGATCTAGTCATCTACTCAGGGGCATCTGGGTTGGTTTCATATCTTTCTATTGAACCTTTATCTTTTGTTTCTTTTTCTACCATTGTGTACTAGCTAGTTCTATAGCAAACTGAATTATGATATAGAGCAGGAGTCATGGTAGAAAGCAGATATTCCTAGCTTGTTCTCACTTATGTGGATGAATTTTGAGGAAACTCTTCTGTTCCTCTTAAACTGGATTAGTGGAGTTAGTGAAGAAGTGTCTGTCTGTGTGTCTGGGTGTGTGTGTGCATGCGCTGGTCCTAGGGCTTGAACCGAGGGCATGGGGAATGTCCCTGAGATTTTTTTGCTCAAAAGTAGCACTCCATTTGAACTACAGATCCACTTTTGGCTTTTTGGTAGTTTATTGGAGATAGAGAGTCTTTCTTGCTCTGGCTGGCTTTGAACTATGATCCATAGATTTTAGCCCCCTGAGTAGCTAGGATTACATGTGTGAGATAACATCAAACGGAGCAATAAAGAGTTTCTATCTGAAATGAGTTTTGAATATTGTCTTTTCATATCTACTGAGGTGTGTGCATTTGCATTTTTCTTCTTTATTTTGTTACTGGATGGATTGTACCCAGTCAGTTTTTTAATCATATGTGCTATCTTTTTTGGACATTGCTACATTCCATTTGCTGTTTTAAAATAGTTTTACTGTTTATAGAAAATATTGGTCCATATTTTTCTTGTAATATTTTTGCTTGTCATTTTGGTAACAGTTCCCACACTGTTTTTTCTTCTTAATGTTTAAATATTTTTATATAATTCACTAGTGAAACCATCTCTGGATATTTCTTTATGGGATATTTTAAATTACAAACTGCTTTACATTCACACATGACACTTAGTATTTCCTACTTGTTATGTCTAGGTTGCAATGATTTATGTTCGTAAAATAATTGAGGTACTTGCGTTGAGGTCTTCACAAAGGCTTTTTCCCTTGACCGTTCTTGTTCCACTGCCTAATTCAATTTACATTTTCCTGACTCTTTCCTCCCAAGCTTCAGTTCCACCCTGGTCAGCAGCCTCCATCTTTGACCTCTGTGTTCCTCAGCTCCCAAGACTGCTGCTGAGACCTGAGCCGCCACCTCCCCTGCACTGCAGCCTAGATGCCCCAGGCAGAGAGCTGGGGAAGGAGGACTCGACTTATGCTTCCTTTCTCTCACAAATCCTGTCTGCCTGGTTCCTGAACACACTTGTGTGTGCTCTGTATGTGGTGAAGTTAGTGAGGATGAGAGGTTATCTGATGCTACTTATTCCATGGTGGCCAGAGGAAAGCTCTTTCTTCCCCTTCCACTAGCAGGTGTTAATTGTAGAAAATGATGGGTTTCATGTTGACATGTTATACATGTTCATAACGGACATTGTTCCTATCCATTCTATTACCCTGTGGTATTCTCTCTTTATTTCCCTACTGGCTCCCTAAGAAATATTCTTTTGAAGTAAATACATATGTATAAGTTGAGAATAGCTTCTATTTGATCAACTGATATCAGAGAAGAATGGCCTTTTAAGTCTATTTTTTTATACCAGGGATTGAACTCAGGAACTCATGTTCTATAGACACATGAAGAAATGCTCGACATTTCCGGTCATAGAAGAAATGCAAACCAAAACAACTCTAAGATTCCACTTCACTCCAGTTACAATGGCCAGGATCAAGAAAACTAATAACAGATGCTGGAAGGGATGTTGCCAGGAGGGATCACTACTACACAGTTGGTGGGAGTGCAAACTCATTCAAACACTATGGAAAGCAGTATGGCAGGTCCTCAAAAGACTAAACATAGAGCTCCCCTATGACCCAGCAATTCCACTACTTAGCATTTACACAACCATCCAGAAACAAAGGCATACTAAATCCGCTAGAACAATGACGTTCATTGCATCAGTACTTATAATAGCAAAGATATGGAACCAACCCAGATACCCTTAGTTGATGAGTGGACCAACAAGATGTGGTATTTATGCAGAATCAAATTCTATGCTGCTGTCAGAAAGAATGACATCGCCCCATTTGTAAGAAAATGGAAAGACATAAAAAAAAAACATATTAAGTGAAGTAAGCCCGACCGAAAGGAATGTAGGCCCAATAGTCTTCCTCATTTGTCATAATCAGTAGAAACCTTGGGCTCTCCTAGTAGAGATTTACAATAGAACAAAATCTAGAGACAACAGGCCAAATAGTATGATACTAAATGTAAGGACTTCCAGGAGAAGAAAACAAAAGCCATTTTATATGTGCTTAATAAGTTCTTTGAAATTTGTTTAGGGAAGGGGAAAATCAAGATAAGTGGGGGGTGGATTGGAGGGAAATGGTCATGAGAAACGGTATCAATGTTTGTGAGGTTATGCACCTTCTATCTGGTGAATATAATGGAAAACTTCTATTAATCACAATAAAAATATTAAAATCAATAAATATATGAAATAAAAAAATAACCAATCCTTTCTGGTCTGTTCTCAGATGGCTCATAAGATGTTTAAGTTTGTAGATGTAAAGTCTAAGCACTTTAGGTTATAAATGAAGCATAGTTGCAGAGATGTGTTTTCCTTATTTATAGGAGGAGCCCCGATGTTCAAGCAAAAGAAGAGTTATGGAAGCATATTCAGTGAGTATTGGTGTCTTTACTACCTTGTTCTAGAATAAAGGTAGTTTTAATGCAATCCCAAGGAGAGCCACTGAGAGGCAGCTGATGGGGAGCCATCAGTTCTCTCAGAAGTGAAGTAAGTAAGTGGGCAGGTCTAAATACATTAGCCTGTGGTTCCAAAACAGCCTTTTTTTTTCAATGAGAGAAATAGCCCTCTTTCATCGAGTTCTGAGTCTAGCTAGTAACCTATTCAATGTTGTGAGGAGGGGGATGGTTATTGGGTTCATACTCAGGAGCTTGCAAGGCAAGCACTCAAAACCACACAAGCCTATCGCCCAGGCTTTTTTGGTTTTAGATAAGTTTTTGATAGGGTGTGGGGGATTTTCTCCTTTTGAAGCTGGCTTTGGTCCTTGATGCTCCCAGTTTCTACTTTCCTTTAGATCTCAGCCTCCTGAGTATCTAGGAATACAGAACCACTGGTGCCTTGTTTCAAGTGTTTTTCAAGCCAGAGAAACAAAGACAAATTGGGGACAGATATTATTGTTAACAATGGCAGAGAGAAGATTTACTCAAATCTGAATTTATTTTTCCAGAGGAGGTATGTACATCCTTGAAATTGGGTACAAATATGGTTAAAGACAACAGAAGGACATCGTGTCTAGCTGCCTTAACATAATCAGTTTAAAGCTCCTGAATTCGGTCTCAGAGAGCCTTGAATGTCATTCTGCAGGGTTTGACATCATTCTCACGGAGAAGTTTAACAAGATGATATGAACTTAAAGACAGTTGAATGAACTAATAGATGCAGAAGTTGACATTTATGATTGGCTAGTGCCAGCCAGTCGTTGTGTGTGAATCTTGTAGAGAAGCCAATTAAAACTACTGTGTCTCTCTCATAAAACCATGTTAGCTATGCAGTTTCATACACTATAAACTTGGGAGTTCATACATTACCTACAAAGCTGCTATGCTATTTTCCATTGCCCTGCTCCTTTCTTATCAATTACTTGATTAAAGATCTTTTTCTAAAAAAACAGATACACAGATGGATTTATGTGCCAGTTTATTGGGAAGTACCCTGTGGTACTTGATGGTAAGTGAAAGAAGAGAGATGTGGGTTGAGGTACAACTAAACTGTGTAGCTCAGTCCCCTAATGGGAACTTATGGGAAGCTCTGGAGCTTTAGTCATCCTGTCTTGAGCTAAAAAGGTTGTTGTGACTGAGGGCTGTTTTTGGAAGGCTTGTGGGATTGGATAGGGTGGGTCTTTTCAGGCTAGGGTAGTTCCCAGAGGATCTCAAATTTGAGCTGTGTAGCAAACCAGAATTTCCAAGAATCCCAGCCTGGAATGGAAATCTGAGCAACACACACAGATTCTATCACAATCCATGTGATTTATCAGCATCACTGAAGAATTTCAAAAATGGCAAATTAGGCGAGGACTATGTCCTAATGGTAGAGCGTGCCTAGCATACATGAAAATAGCTAGAAGCAGTGCTGTGGCTCAATGGTAGAGTAGTAGCCTTGAGAAAGCCCAAGAACAGTGCTCAGGCCCTAAGTTCAAACCCTCCACTTCCCCCCAAAAAGCAAATTATACAGAATAAATAGCTATCATTTTGCTGTATGCAAGTCTAGAGCATCTTCTGTCAGATGTGGTCATCCTAAGCCTGCTTTCAAATGAAACAGCTATCCACTGACCACCTCAAGGAATGGTACCCACCAGCCTGAGCAGTCAGTACATCCTGGTGGACCACTTCATCTACTCTACTGCACCAATAACTGGTGTCTTGCTTCTAAATGATTAATATTGTACACATTCTGTCCTTTTACAAAAACTACTTACTGAGTCTAGCATATACATGTAAAAATGTTTTCTTTCATAAAAGAAATGGGTCCAAAGACAGCCTGATTGAAGAAAAACCTCATCTATCTACAAGCAATTTGACTGGAAAGCACACAGCAAAAACAGTGAAAACTGTTCAAGCTGCCTGCCTCAAGATAGAGACTTGATCCTAATGAAGAGCCAGGAGTGGGCTGGGAAGGGTATATCACTGATACTTGTCAAACTGTAAATTAGCTAACTATTCAAGTATCTTGGACCTTTGTCTCCTGAGTACAAAGAGAAAGCATCCTCACTTCTTGTGCTGAACAGGACTGAAGGGTAGCCTTGTAAGCTCAATGTCATGTCTTACTTTCTGAAACTGGACACCGTCCACACATCTGCCCACAAGCACAACCAGACCAGATGCTTGTTCTCATAAGCCTCCAGGAGTCCTGGCCTGCAGCTGGCTTTTGCTGTGCAATAGAATGCCAAGTGGGCAGAAAACCATATTCCCAGCTCAAAGTAGTTTAAACTAGTGCTCCACAGGGAGGCATCACCCTCAGACAGTTTTTATTTATATGAAGCTCACTCTAATATTGTATTGTGGCATTAAGTCCCACTGGTTATTTACAAATGATGTAAAATCTGTTTTTCAGTGTTACTTTTTTATGTATTTTTATTGTAATTAATAGATGGGTTACATGATATTTGCCAGATAGATTGTGCATTAATTCACATATATTGAAACCCTTTCACATGTTCATTGTTACTTTTTAAATGTCCTTGTTGGTGGAGGTAAGCTACATAACAATTTTTGTCTTTCCACTGTCTGGCTACCAAGCTTACCTGGCGATTCACATGACCTGGGAAAATGGGGCATCCTTCCTAGCTTCAGGATTTTCTCTGAGACTACTGCCTCTGCTCTAGTGTGTAGTCATACTCTTCCTTTTAGTCATCTGGGCTACAGAAAACAATTCCCTCTACTTTTCATTTCACTTTTGGCCACTTTGCAACCTCTGACCTACCTAGAACCTCTTCCCCAGGTCAGATTTATACCTGAGGCAATATGGTTCATTATTCCAGAGCTGCTTCTATCACAAGAAAATGCTGCCCCACAGCTACATTTGGGGCCAGTAAGCTTGTGGCAAGTTAAACATCCTTGTTTAACTGGTCCAAGCCAGACTAAATCCTACCTGCCCTTGTCTGTTTGCTACCTGATTAATTTCCTGCTATAACAAATCCCAAACTGTAAGTGATCTAGCCTTTTCTACCCATCTCTTCCAAATTACCACCCCATAGGCCCTGTTAATAGCCAGCTATCTTACAAAAGAGAAAAACAGCATAAGCCATAGAAGGGGTTTATTTTTCTTGCCCCCACTATCCCAAAAGGTACCTTTTTAGGCCCAACCTGACTAGCTTATGCTTCAGACTCAAATCACATGACAGAATTCATCTCACAAAGAGCAGTTGGACATATTTCTTCAGCAGCTATATATCCTCCTAGAGGAGCTATGTTTTAGGTATTGTTTCCAGCTCTTAGTATAGTGCTTTGCACTCAATTCTAGCTGCTCAGGAGCCTAAGATTTGAAGGTTGTTGTTCGATGCCAGCCAGGGCAAAAAAGCCCTTTAGAATCTACAATCTCCAATTACCTAAAAACAGCTGGAAATTAAGCTGTGGCATAAGTGGCTGAGCAGTAGTCTTGGGCACTAAAACCTTAGGAACAGTGTATAAACTGTGAGTTCAAACCCTTGAAACTGTACACAGAAAAATACCAAATGCACATACAACCACCCCAGTGAATGTAGTAAAGCACAAACAGGAGTTTAACCGTGAGCTAGGTAGTGTAATTATTTGCAAGAACACCTTGCTATCAATATCCCAATGTCATTCTTTAAAGAAATAGAAGCGGCAATCCAAAATTCCATATGGAATAATAGAAGACCCCGTATAGCAAAAACACTCCTTAGCAGAAAGAACAGCGCTGGAGGAATTTCAATTCCAAACTTTAGCCTCTATTACAGAGCTATAATTATCAAAACAGCTTGGTACTGGCACAGGAACAGGCCTGAAGTCCAATGGAATAGAACTGAGGACCCAGATATTAAACCACAGACCTATGGCCACCTAAACTTTGACAAGGGAGCCAAAAAATTAGAATGGAAGAAAGACAGCCTCTTCAACAAGTTGTGCTGGCAGAACTGCTTAAGCACCTTAGAAAACTAAAGCTGGATCCTTCGTTGTCACCTTGCACTAGAATTAACTCCAAATGGATCAAAGACCTGGAGGTAAAAGCTGACACACTGAAAACTTTACAAGAAGGAATAGGGAATACACTAGGCCTCCTTGGCACAGGTCGAAACTTTCTTAATAAAGACCAAGAATCACAACAAATCAGAGAAAGGCTGGATAAGTGGGACTGCATTAAACTGCAGAGCTTTTGTATGGCAAAGGACATAGCTAGTAAACTAATCAGGAAGCCTACAGAGTGGGAGAAGACCTTCACCAACCAAACAACGGACAAAGGCCTCATATCTAAAATATATCAACAACTCAAAAAATTGAATCACTCCAAAACTAACCTCCAAAGTAACAACCATCCCATTAAAAAATGGGCCAAAGACTTAAAGAGAGTCTTCTCTGAAGAAGAAACAAAAATGGCCTATAGACACATGAAGAGATGCTCAACATCTCTGGTCATAAAAGAAATGCAAATCAAAACAACTCTAAGATTCCACCTCACTCCAGTTAGAACGGCCAGGATCAGGAAAACGAATAACAACAGATGCTAGAAGGGATGTGGCCAGGAGGGATCACTACTACACTGTTGGTGGGAGTGCAAACTCGTTCAACCACTATGGAAAGCAGTGTGCCAGTGCCTCAAAAGGCTAAACACAGAACTCCCCTTTGACCCAGCAATTCCACTACTTGGCATTTACCCAACCATCCAGAAACAAGGGCATACTAAATCCACTAGCACAACAATGTTCATTGCAGCACTATTCACCATAGCAAAGATATGGAACCAACCCAGATGTCCCTCAGTTGATGAGTGGATCAACAAGTTGTGGTATTTGTACACAATGGAATTCTATGCTGCTGTCAGAAAGAATGACATCACCCCATTTGTTAGGAAATGGAAAGACTTAGAAAAAGTCATATTAAGTGAAGTAAGCCAGACTCAAAGGAACTTAGGCTCAATGGTTTCCCTCATTCGTCATAATCATTAGAAACCTTGGGCTCTACTAGCAGAGATCTGCAATAGAGCAAAATCTTGATACATAAGGCCATATAATGTGAAGCTAATTGAAAGGACCTTCAGGATATTGAAACAAAAGCCATATAATGAAGGATTGTTGTCCTTAATGTACTATGTTGTCTCTCATCTCCTTTGCTATCCCTTGGTCATCTCATATTGGTATAGTATCTCACTTTGTTATCTGGTATATTGAATTTATTTGTATTTGGATATTTGAAATTTGATAGGGAAGGGGGGAAAACCAAGACGGGAGGGTGTGGGGGGGGAGGGAAATGGGTACCAAGACACGTGAAAGGGTATCAATGTATGTGAATTAATGCACCTTCTATCTGACAAATATCATGTAGCCCTTTTACTAATTACAATAAAAAACAAAAAAGAAAAAAAAGAAAACCTTGCTAGGAGCGATCCCAAGGCTATCAGACATGCTGATGAGACTTCAGAAAGATTTGAATTTCCTGGTAGTAAAGATTGAACCTTCCCTTAGAGTTTTCAGCAGAAGACTATTTTATGGTGAATAAAAGACTTAAAACACAGGTGTCAAACATTAAAACATTTATTCATAAACTGTCTTATGCATATAGTCGAGGATGCTGGATAGGCATTTATGTGTTCCGTGAAACTTTTGAAGATCCAACACCTAAAATCCTCACCATGGACGCCCTAAAAGGAAAAAGCAACAACTTTTGAAAACATGTGCCACATTTTCATTAGACAGTGCATGCTTCTTTACCAAAAACGTTAACACTATTACTGTATTCAGCTCTGAATACCAACACACCTTTACATTTGGGCAATGAGAACGAATCTAAGCAGTCTAGAAAGCCTCTGTTTTGTGTTATTTCTCTCCTACACCATTTTATTTGCTAACTTTGGGGCAGATGTACTAATGATGAACCACAATATTAAAAAATCGCTCTCCCCCACCCCTCCGTGCAACTCCCTTATCACCTTACTTGAAGTGCCACATGGTTTTGAACTAGGACAACCCTTATCGAGCATTCATCTTTCACCTGGAGAAAAATTATTTCAAAGTGGTTAAAGGAACCACATACCAAACTCGGGCCATCTCAGAGACCACTTATACATGTAGATGAACATAAAAGCACGCACTGTCCATTGTGCAGCTCCACTACCAAAGGTACCAAAAATTTGAGGGCAGGAAAAGGCTGCAAAACATTTATTTGCGCCTTTTTTGACACCACATTCACTAGTTCCCAAAAGAGAAAGGGCAACACAAAGGCTACCAGGAAAGCTGCGTGCGGCCTGGGCTGCAGCTGCGTGTGCGCGTGAAGATTTGCCTGCCAAGATGGTGGTGTGCACACACACACTCTCCCGTCACGTCCGAGCCCAGGAAGCAGGACTAATGACCGACATCCTCACCTGCACCTTGTCATGCCCGGTGTGGGCGCCGGCGGCTGCAGCGGAGGGAAGTGTCTGCACTGGTCCACCAGGCCGTCCTCCATCACACGCAAGCAATCACAGGCCACAGGCCGCCTCCGGACCTCCGGGACTTTCTCGGGGGAAAACGGCCAACTTAGACTCCAGGTTGCAAAGCCGGGCTATGGGCAGGGGGCTATCCTGGCCAGCACCCATGTGTGGAAGGCCTGAGGGAACATACCAGTCCAGACACGCACAGCACCATCACTGCCACTGAAAGGAGAAAAGGCATGCCCCCTACCCAGAATGCTTTTCTACGGCCTGAAGGAACCAGCTCCACAGGGTACAAGGGGAGGCCTGTGCCAGCGGACCGCACCATCTGCAGCCGCACTCTCGCCTGTGGCTGTGCAGTCGGAGGCCACAGGCTCAGGGCGAGCCGAGGGTCCACAGGCCGTCTGGAAGCCTGAAGCCCGTTTCTGGTTGGAACCAATTCTGGTGACAGAAAAACAAATGTTTCCTCGGGTGTGGTCTGAGCAGCAGATGCGGCCCAGACACCTCAGACTTGTAGACCCACCGTGCCGCCCACCGTCTCCAGTCAAGGGACAGTAAGGTCATTCATGAAAACATTTATGATAATGGTTAATCATGAGGACACAGAAAACAAAAATAGGGAATGCAAACCTTAGAGCTGGCCCGACTGCGGGGCCGTGCCTGGGTAATCCTGGCTACTCAGGAGGCTGGGACTTGAGGATCAGGGTTCGAAGCCAGCCTGGGAGATGCTTCTCTCCAATTAACCAACAGAAAAAGAAAGGCAAAAGTGGCGCTGAGGCCTCTGTGGTAGAGAGCTAGCCTTGAGTGACACAGATAGAGGAGAGAGCCCAGGCTGGGAGCGCGTGCGGGTGCCCACACAGGAGCGGGGCCTGCAGCTCAGCGGGTGGAGGCCCTGGGTCTTAACACTAGTACTGTTATAAACAAACAAGGTGTTTCTAGCTGCACTCCAGGCCCAGGAAGAGAACGAGGACCAGGATTATATTAAAACATGCAAATTAGTCACATCATAAACGTACAGAGAGGTTGTGGTGTTTTGTATTGTAAATAATACACTAGTTTCTTCTTGTTCTTGTTCTTCTTGTTCCTCCTCCTCCTCCTCCTTCTCCTCCTCCTCCTCCTCTTCCTTTTCTTCCTCTTCCTCTTCTTCTTCTTCTTCTTCTTCTTCTTCTTCTTCTTCTTCTTCTTCTTCTTCTTGCTCTTCTTGTTCTTCTTCTTGTTCTTCCTCCTCCTCCTCCTCTTCCTCCTCCTCCTCCTGCTCCGTTGCCTTCTCCTCCTTGCCCTCTGCCTCCTCCTCCTCCTCCTCTTCTTCTTCTTCTTCTTCTTCTTCTTCTTCTTCTTCTTCTTCTTCTTCTTCTTCTTCTTCTCCTTCTCCTCCTCCTCCTCCTCCTCCTCCTCCTCCTCCTCCTCCTCCTCTTCTTCTTCTTCTTCTTCTTCTTCTTCTTCTTCTTCTTCTTCTTCTTCTTCTTCTTCTTTCTGTTCGTTTTCTTCTTTTTATTCTCCTCTTTCTTCTCCTTATTGTCAGTCCTGGGGCGTGGACCCAGGGCCTGAGTACTGTCCTTGAGCTTTCTCAAGGCTAGTACTCTACTTGATCCTTGGCATCACTTCTGCCTTTTTTTCTATGTATGTGTTACTAAGGAATCGAACCCAGGACTTGGTGCATGCTAGGCAAGAGCTCTACCACTAGGTCACACTCCCAGACATAGCTACATATTATTTCATTTTTAAAAATGCAATCAATATAAGTCTATCAGGAACATCTTTTTTTCCCCTGTCAGTTCTGGGGCTTGAACTCTGGGCCTAGGCACTGTCCTTGAGTTGAAGTGCTCAAGGTTACCACCCTACATTTTTAAGCCACAGAGCCACCTCCACTTTTCTGGAGTCTCATATACTTTCCTGCCCAGGCTGGCTTTGAATCACAATCCTCAGATCTCAGGCTCCTGAATAGCTAGGATTACAGTCTTGAGCCACCAGTGCCGGGCGGTGTTTACGTTGAAATTCCTGCTAACTCTTACATTTTTTATGTATAATATACTCTGAGCACATTTAGTTCACACAAACATGTTTCAAATGCTCAGTCAGTAGCTGACAAGGCTAGCAATGGAAAGTCTGGAGATGAACTTGGAGTAAAGCTGTGTTTTGGTGGTCATGAAACTTCCGGATTCAAAACCAGGTGCAAGTGGCTCACCCCTTGAATCCTAGATATTTGGAAGCTGAGATTTGAGTATCACAATTCAAAACCAACCCTTGGCAGAAAAATCTGCAAGATTTGATTTCTAATCAGCTAGCAAAATAGCTCTCCTAGAGGTATTGCTCAAGTGGTAGAGCACCAGACATCAATTTATAAAAGTAGAGCAAGGGTGTAAGGCTATGGTAATGGAAAAAAGGAAAAATAAAAACAAGAGAATGATCTGGGAACAGCAGGCTGTGGTGATGGTACCTGGCACAGAGCAAGGAATGAAGTAGAAATGTATGAGACAGACAGAAGCAAGACACGTAAGGCTCATTACTGTGAAAGAAATCAGGGTTTTATGCTGAAATTTTAGAATTATCACCATAGAGGTAAAGGAGAGGTTATTTTGTTTCTTCCTGTTAAGTGTAATGTTGGAGACCCTAGCCTGGGTAGGCCTCCAGGCCTTGCTTAACCTTAAAGACTGATGGCCGTTCACCTGGCAACATTCATGAGTCATATTATTCTGAGAATAGTCACAATGACCTGATCACCAGATGTTTTACATAGGTAGAGACTTACCGTAAACATCAGCAAGCGGAATGCCACCGCCCTGCTTCCCCCTCCCTATTTCCTCTTAGCTACTGCTTAAAAGGCTGCTAAAAAATTTTAATAAACAGACCTTGACAACATATTGCTTGGTCTCACTCTTCTTTCTCACCCTTCTTATTTTCAGGCTGTGTCCCCCTCGTTTCCCCCAAATAACTGTGGACAAGTGGCGCCCAACGTGTGGCCCGAGAGACAGACATTCTGCTGGACAGAGACACGATTAGCCACACAAAAGGCTCCCCGGGAGTGGACAAAGAATTGGAGAAGACATTCTCACCGCTCATGAGAAAGGCCTTCTTCTGGTAAGCAGATTTTTCTCCGTCCCAGTCTAAGATGGGTGATCATATGTCTAAGGAGGCCCAATTTATTCGGGACCTTAAAGTATACCTCAGGGAAAGAGGAGTCAGAGTTAAGAAAAAGGATTTAGTTCAATTTTTCTTGTTTATTGGGGAAACTTCTCCCTGCGTTGTAATTAGTGGACCCACTATACATCCTCTTACATGGAAAAAGGGAGGGAGTTAAATGCGCTCCTGCCACAAAGAGGCCAGATGCAGTCCCTACCAGAATATTTAGCTATTGGAACCTCATTAATGATGTTTTAAATGAAGGGCCAGGATCTGCCAAAGTTATTTCTGAAGCCGAGGCTTTCCTTGCACCCCTCTCTCGTCCCGCTTCGGCCGCCTCAATCCACTCCCCTATGGAACCTGTCCCTCCATCACCTTGCCCTTCGGTAGTTATACCCATGCCCAGTACAGGAGAAAATCCCAAAAAAACCTTATAACAAATTCCTTGATCTATTGAAATCTTTTGATCCCATCATAGATAGCCAGAAAGTTCAATCTGATAGGGAAGTTCCTTTAACCCTCCCTGTTTTTGAAAAAATACCCAAAGATATGCCACCCCTGCCAGAAGAAAGCTTTAAACAACAAGCCAATAGTTGTCAACACCCAACCCCCATTTCTGTTACTTATTCCGGACCTCCCCCTTACCCTCCCGCTTATTTTCCTCCACTGTCCATTGATGCCCATAAGGCACCCCTTATACAGACAAAAAATTATTTGTCACAGCATGTTGCAGGTTTAAAAGAGGTATCCCAGCTACAAAAAGCATGTTCCCAGCTTTCAGTGAGCCTTGCCTCCCTGCAGGATTCCATTAACCAGATTGCCTTTGACACTCATAAAAAAATCTACCTATTCCAAACAGGGACGCGCCTTGCCTGCTTTGGCTTTTCCTGTAATGACTCGCTCAGGAGCCAAAACCAAAACTGCTTCAGTCACTGGAATTAGAGAAGACCAGGAAGGTGAGGAAATAGACCCCAATTCTGAGGTGGAAGAGAAAGAGGCTAGTGATGATGAGGATTCCCCTAACACCTATAAAAAGTTAAAGTTTAAGGCCCTTAAAGAAATTAATTCAGCAGTTCACAATTATTGCCCCAATGTCCCTTTTACACATTCAATGCTTAAGGCTCTTATCTTACCCCCGATGAGTGGCATCAGGTTACACAAGCCACCCTTACCCGTGGCCAATATTTAACATGGAAGGCAGAATTTTTGGATAAATGCCAGGCTCAAGCCAAAATTAATGAAAAAAAGACTTCCACTCGTAGTTGGACTGCGGATAAACTTAGTGGAATTGGCCAATATAGCTCAATAAAAAAAACAGGTTAAATTTCCAGTTGGCCTTTGGCTCAGACCTTGGAGGCCGCCTTCACTGCATGGCGTGCCATTCTTTCCGCAGGATCCATCATTACACCCCTATCCAAGGTTATCCAGGGGCCACAGGAACCCTATAGTGAATTTGTAGGCAGATTACTAGAAATGAAGGAGAGAGTTTTGGGTCCAGAAGAGAAGAAGACTAAATTTGTAAAACAATTGGCCTTTGAAAATGCTAATGCCACCTGCCGTGCTATTCTTAGAGGGCAGGTAAAACATAAAACCCTTGATGAAATGATTAGGTTATGCCATGATGCAGATCCCTTTACTTACAAGTTGTCTGAGGGAATCACACAAGGCGTTCAGCTGGCTATAGGATCTGTATTACAACCTATGAAAAGTGCTAAGCATTGTTTTAAATGTGGCCAGATTGGGCACTTTGCCAAACAGTGCCCTCAACAATTGGATACTACCCTGCCTGTTGCCTCAGGACAATCCAAGATTCTCTTACCTAGCACTGTATGTCCCAGATGTAATAAGGGTAAACATTGGGCTAATTAATGTAGGTCAAAAACGGATGTTATGGGGTAGAGCCTTGCTCACTTTTCAGGGAAATGGGCCAAGGGGCCAGCCCCGGCCCCCTCAACCCATTCCATTCTCACCGGCCACGGGGAATATTCAGCCAATGACTCAGCCCACTTTAAACCAACAGACCAACTTTCTAAAGCCACTCCAGGCAGTGCAGGGTTGAACTTGTGTGCCACCTCCAACTCAATTTTAACTCCTACTGGAGGGATTTATATTTTACCCACAGGTGTTTTGGGCCCACCTCCGCCTAATACCTGTTATTTGATCCTGGGAGGAGCCTCCTCTACTATTCGGGGCCTTTTCATATTTCCCTCCATTTTGGATAATGATTACTCTGGGGAAATTCAAATTTTGGCATGCTCCACCCTCAGACCTATAAAAATTGCTGCAGGCCAGAGAATTGCACAAGCCTTGCCTTTACCCTTGCATTCCTCTGCCCCAGGGGTTAATACCGAGGCTAGGGGGACTTCTCAGCCCGGTTCCGTGGATATTTATTGGGTACAACGCCTTTCTGACAAACGCCCTGTACTCCACCTTAAATTAGGTGGATGATGGTTTGAAGGCATTTTAGATTCAGGAGCAGATGCTACCTGCATTTCTCATAAATTGTGGCCATCAAAATGGCCATTACAAGCGTCCCTTACCCATCTACAGGGGATTGGCCAGGCAAAGGACTCTTTACAAACCACTAAAATATTGCAGTGCGAGAATGCTGAAGGTAATTCAGGGACTGTTAAACCCTTTATTGTTCCCGGATTACCGGTCAATCTCTGGGGGAGAGACATCCTTTCACAAATGAATGTTATCATGTGTAGCCCCAATGAAGTTATAACCCAACAAATGCTATCACAGGGGTATTTGCCAGACAAGGTTTGGGTAAAGAAGGACAGGGAATCCCCACCCCAGTAAATATTTCACCTAAGTTGGATCGCTTTGGTTTAGGCTATCAAATTTTTTTATAAAGGCCTCTGCTCCCGCTGCACTCCAAGCGGATAAAATCACTTGGAAAAGTGATGAACCTGTCTGGATCGACCAGTGGCCTCTTTCCTCTATAAAATTGTCTGCAGCCCTGACGTTGGTGCAGGAACAGTTGGCTGCTGGACACATTGAGCCATCCAATTCACCCTGGAATACTCCCATATTTGTTATACAAAAAAAAATCAGGAAAATGGCGCCTTTTACAAGATCTTCGCGCCATTAACAAGACGATGGTTCCTATGGGGGCTCTGCAGCCAGGCCTGCCCTCTCCGCTGGCCATTCCCAATTCATATCATAAAGTGGTAATAGATTTAAAAGATTGTTTTTTCACCATTCCTCTCCATACCCGGGATTGTGAGCGCTTTGCCTTCAGTCTTCCAGTAACTAATTTTATGGAACCAAATCCCCATTTTCAATGGAAGGTATTGCCCCAAGGAATGGCTAATAGTCCTACACTTTGTCAAAAGTATGTTGCTCAAGTTGTTGAACCTTTTAGGCTCAAATTTCCCACCCTATAGGTCATCCACTATATGGATGATATTCTTTTGGCAGGTTCAAAACAGTCCATTCTTTACGAGGCAGCATATGAGTTAATGATTAAATTACAATCCCATGGCCTTCAAATTTCTGAAGAGAAAATTCAAGTAGTTCCACCACAATTATTTTTAGGCTTTGAGCTTTTCCCTAATAAAATTATGTCACAAAAGATGCAATTACGTAAAGATTCCTTAAAAACTCTTAATGATTTTCAAAAATTGTTAGGAGATATAAATTGGCTCTGTCCCTATTTAAAATTAACCACTGGAGAGCTTAAGCTTCTTTTTGATGTTTTGCGAGGAGATCCAGACCCATTATCTCCTCGAGTACTTACTCCTGAAGCCAGACAAGCGTTGCTATTGGTTGAAAAAGCTATTAAACAACAGCATATTTCTTATTATTCCCCTGATAAGCCGTTGTATTTTCTTGTATTTCCCTCCTCTTTTTCTCCTACCGGACTATTCTGGCAAAATTATCCCCTTTATTGGGTCCATTCCTCTGCCTCATCCTCAAAAATACTTGCTACATACCCATTTTTAGTAATTCAACTTATACAATTGGGCAGAGAGCAGTCTTTAAAATTATTTGGCAAAGATCCCGATATTATTATTATCCCATTTAGTCCTGTGCAAATACAATGGCTTATGCAAAATGATTCCTCATGGGCCGTTGGTCTAGTCTCTATTCAAGGTAAAATTGATAACCATTTTCCCCAGGACAAATTAATTCAATTTTTTTTATAGAACCCCTGTAGTTTTCCCCAAAATAACTAAATCAAGTCCTATTAAGAATGCAGCCTTGGTTTTTACTGATGGCTCCTAAAACAGAGTTGCTGCTTATTCCATTAATGGTGAAATATATTCATTTTTTATGGGAGAAAAATCTGCCCAATTAGTGGAATTAAAAGCCATTTTAAAGGTCTTTCAAGATCTTTTAGATACTCCCTTTAATTTGTTCACTGATAGCTCTTATATAGCCTTTTCCGTGCCATCTTTGGAAATAGTTCCCTATATTCGCCCTACTTCCGGGGCTACTCCCTTATTTTATGAGCTTCAAAATATTATTCTTCAATGAGCCCAGCCTTTCTTTATTGGACATATTCATGCCCATTCTGGGCTGCCTGGACCCTTGGCTCAGGGAAATAATCAAGTAGATCAGGCCACCCATATAATTGGTTTAGCTGAAACTCCACTTAACCCTTCCCCATTGTCCCTTGCACAAAAAGCCCATGATCTCCATCATCTCAACGCTCATACCTTACGTCTTAGGTATGGTGTTACTCGAGAACAAGCACAATGTAAGGGATGCCTTACACTCTTGCCTGAACCCCACGTGGGAGTTAATCCTAGAGGTTTAATTCCAGGAGAAATTTGGCAAATGGATGTAACTCACATTCCCTCGTTTGGTAAAATGAAGTATGTACATGTTTCTGTGGATACTTTTAGTGGATTTATTTTCGCCACCCCTCAAACAGGGGAGGCTACAAAAAATGTAATTAGTCATGTCCTTTCCTCCCTTGTTGTGTTGCCTCAGCCAAAAATTATTAAAACTGATAATGGGCCAGGATATACTAGTGCATCATTTAAACAATTTTGTGCTCAGTTGGAAATCAAACATATTACAGGTATTCCCTATAATCCTCAGGGACAAGGTATTGTGGAAAGAGCTCATCAAACCCTTAAAAATATGATATTTAAATTACAGTCCGGCAAAGGACTAATATATTCAGCCTTGGGAAATCCAAAAAATATAGTTAATCATTCCTTATTTGTTTTAAATTATCTTCTTCTTGATGTACATGAATGCTCCGCCGCAGATCTTTTGTGGCACCCCACAACCGCGCAAAATTATGCCCAGGCATTGTGGAAAGATCCCTTAACTTCCCAATGGCATGGCCCTGATCCAGTTCTTATTTGGGGAAAAGGCCATGCATGTATTTATGATACCCACAACAATGGCGGCAGATGGCTTCTGGAGCGCCTTGTTAAATTATATAATCCATCCAGGCAGTCCCCTGAGAAGGTGTAACTGTGCTTAATTTTAGGATGACACTACAAATGCTCCCCCTTTGTACTGATCATTTCCCTGCCCATGGTGAGCGGAGGCCTTGGACCACCCCCTGTTCGCACAAAACTCCTCGAGACACTATATGGATCTCCTTGTGCCTGATGAGGAGGTTATAATAATCACCAAAACCACAAGTATATACCCAGATGGTAAATTGTGGAAATCATAATGCTTATTTACAAGCTGCCCCCTCCCCTACAGGGGGAACAATTCAGTCCTGGGTTTGTTTACAAAAGCCAAAGGTAATTCTCCCCACCAACGGGCACTCAGGACCATGCCCCAATGATTGTACCTATGTTACTCAAATGAATGTTCTGTGTTATAATTCCCTTCAAGAATGTACTTATAATAATCAAATTTATCTTATGACCATACCTCACTCCCAATATTTGGGCACCTTCGGAGGTGATTGGTCTTTAAACCCCTCACCTTTGAGTAATAATAAATATTCCCAAGCCTCATGCACAGTCCCTATAGGAAAGAACACAGGTTGGAATAGATACGCTCCCATCCACGTTTCAGATGGAGGAGGTCCAAATGATGTTGTTAGGGAACATATTGTTCAACATAAGATTCAAAATCTTATAGATTCCTTAGTCCCTCAAATACATATACATCCCTTACTTCTACCCAAGACCAGAGGTATTGATATAGATCCCCAGACGTGGGATATTTTAAAAGCCACCCATTTGGCCCTAAATATTTCAAATACACAACTGGCACAGGATTGTTGGATGTGCCTAGCCCTGGTAGCCTCTTGGCCCCAGGCAATGCCAGAATCATATAATGTATCCATAATTAAAAATTATGTAGTGGAAAAGGGAAATTGCTCTCTGAGTATTCCCTTTAGAGTACAACCCATTGGATTTATGGCTTCCCCCTGTGTTTTTAATACCCTTTCGCAATGATAGCTTTCATATTGATGTTGGACAAGTCTCCTTTTTAAACTGTTCCTCTGTTGTTAATATCTCAACGGAACTTTGTCCTAGTATTGGAAGAGTTTTTGTGTGTGGAAACAATTTAGCATATTCCAAGTTGCCTAGCAATTGGACAGGTCTCTGTGTTATGGCTTCCCTGCTACCTGATATTTAGCTCATTCCCGGAAATGAACCTGTTCCCATCCCTAGCTTTGATTATTTCGTTCCCAGACACAAAAGAGCGGTACAATTTATTCCACTCCTTGTCGGGTTAGGGATCGCTGGAGCTGTTGGTACTGGAACTGCTGGATTAACTACCTCGCTCCATACCTATTCTAAACTCTCACAACAACTTGCAGATAATTTACAAACAGTCTACCAGTCAGTACGAGACCTCCAGGATCAGGTGGACTCACTGGCTAAAGTAGTTCTCCAAAATAGACGAGGATTGGATTTACTCACTACTAATAAAGGAGGCATATGTTTAGTTTTGCAGGAAAGATGCTGGCATAGTGTGAGACTGGATAAAAAAACACCAGGAGGAGCTAGAACTGCGTCGCAGAGAACTGTTCAATAAACATATTTGGAGTGCCTGCAATGGTGTCCTGGCCTAACTTCCCCCAATCTTGGGCCTGCTGCTTGGCTTGCTTATTCTTTTATCCCTGGGACCCTTCCTTTTTTTTCTAAAATTATGAGTTTTATTAAGACCCAGATAAATGCCATGTTTGATGCCAAGGTGGTGGCAGTCCAGTGCCAGCGACTCTAATATCGTGATCCTGATAAAAACTTGGGCTACGAGGAGCCTCTTGGCTCCCCTTCCATAGGCCTGGATTTCTCCATTCTAAACTCTGCCGAAAAGAAACATCGGTCTTGGGGCTGTGGAATTGCCTATGACGTCAGTAGAGTGATGCCAAAAACCAGTGAGCAACCCAGTGGCTATGGAGTACTCAATGACGGCATTAAGCGCTGAAGCTTCCTAGTTGCTTCGCGTAGCCTAAGACAGGGGCTCCATCCTCCAATCACTTTGTGGGACCTGGTTTTGGAAGCACACACCATAGCCTAAGACAGGCCTTCCACCATTCAAATTTATACAAAAAGGGAGGAGATGTTGTAGACCCTAGCCTGGGTAGGAAGCCATTTCCCTCAAGACCTTGCTTAAACTTAAAGACTGATGGCCGTTCACCTGGCAACATTCATTAGTCATATTATTCTGAGAATTGTCACAGTGACCTGATCACCAGATATTTTACGTAGGTAGAGACTCACCGTAAACGTCAGCAAGCAGAATGCCACCGCCCTGCTTCCCACTCCCTATTTCATCGTATCTACTGCTTAAAAGCCTGCTAAAAAATTTTAAGAAACAGACCTTGACAACATATTGCTTGGTCTTGCTCTTCTTTCTCACCCTTCTTATTTTCAGGCTGTGTCCCCCTCGGTTTCCCCGAATAACTGGTCCAGCGGGCAGAACAATGTAATCCTTGCAGAGGAGAAAGGTAGTGAGAAAGGCTGTGTGGTTGACAGCAGAATCTCGTAGCTCTTGTAAGTCTTATGAGAGACTCATCCAAAGACTAGTTCTGCACCTTTGTTCCTTTTTTTCTTTTTGATGCATTTTTATTGCTCTTATAAAGGTGTTCAAGTTCTCTAAGTCATATAAAGAGTTGGGTTTATTTTTGTTTGTTTCGCTTTTGTTTTGTGGGTCATGAGGTTTCAACTGGGCTTGGATGTTGTCCCTGAGCACTTCAGCTCAAGGCTATCACTCAAAACTTGAGCCAAGCCCCACTTCTCATTTTCTAGAGCTTAATTGGACATAAGAGTCTCAGGTCCTTTTGTGCCCGGGCTGCTTTAACCTTGATCCTCAAATCGCAGCCTTCCAATTAGTTAGGAATACAGGTGTGAGCCACCACACCTAGCTTCTACATTTGTTTCTGAGCAGCATCACTCCTTCTCCCATTCTTTCCCAGTTTTTCCCTCCCCTCCCCACCCACAAGTTGTATAGCTCATGTTGAACATAATGTGTATTGAGTATCACTGTGGCATTTGTTCACTATTTGTCCTTCCATTACTGTGCCTCCTCTTACACTCCAAAGACAGATAAAGGAACAAACAGACAAAAAGAAAAATTGGCAACAAGCAAAAAATCCTCTTGCTTACATTTCCTGGAGTTGCTTTGTTTTCTTCTTCAAAGAATATCCTCCTATCATGTTACTGTATTACTGCATAGAATCTTAGGTATTTTATCATGTCCCAGTGTATTTTTTTGAAAACCACCCAGCATATTTACTTGTATGTTTATAGGCACATTCTAGCTACCACAAATGAGTTTGTCTGCCTTACTTCCGCTCTAGCCAGTACAAATAAGTGTGTCTGGATTACTTCATTTAGCATAATTTTTTCCAGTCCTGGCCTTGGGCTTTCTCAATGTCAGAACTCTACCACTCGAGCCACAGCACCACTTCTGTCTTTTTTCTATGTATGTGATACTGAGGAATTGAACCCATGTCTTTATGCATGCTAGGCAAGCACTCTACCATTAGGCCGAACTGCTGGCCCCATTTAGCACAATTTTTTCCAACTCTTTCAATTTTCTTAGGAACAGTACAATACTGATCCCCTATGATCCAGGAATTCCTCTCCTGGGCATTTATCCAATAGAGCACAACCAGGTTCATTGCAGCATTATTTACCATTGTTAAGATATAAAGTCAATCTAGATGCTCCCTCAGGGGATGAATAGATCAAGAAAATGTGGTGTATATGTATACACAATTCAACTCTACTCATCCATCAGAAAGAATGATATTGCACTGTTGTTTCTTTTAAAAGAAAACAAAAGAAAAAACATGTCTCATCTCAACTATAAAGTAAATAGTGTATAAATTAAATATTTAGAGTTAGTATATATTCTGCATGATTTCAAGTTGTTTGGAAAAAATTACAGGGGAGGAAAGAAAATGTAGTATAGCCTTGTGATCATTAAGATGAATATGTTCACATATATTTTCAGATGTGGATTGTCTTCCTTTGGTTAGCAAAAGCTACATAAAATCCCCCGTGCACCACCAGTGGCGGAAAACTTCCAGAAAACTGGCCTTGTCCATGACAGCCATAGGCTAGTGGACTGCTCCAGAAATACAAACTAACAACAATCGCAACGGGCCCTATGTTAGTACATATAACTGCCACCAAGTGGCGATAGAAGACAAGCACAAAAAATCACACTGCTTTAGAATCACATCACACACCCATTTCAATTTGAATGAAATTACAACTAAGTAACCACATTAACTATAACCATATCATCTTTCAGGAATTTTTTAAACCTAGTTTCCATTCTACATTTTCAGAAATATGACAGATTTTCTTATTAAAATCCTGGTGTAGTTATATAAAAAATATTTGTTTGGGTAGGTTATTTTGTATTACCCCAGAAATGTTCTGTATGTCAGTTTAGACAGGAATGAACATCTCACACTGACAACTGCCAGTGTACTACAGATATCTCTGTCTTGAACCAACTGGAAAATAAGGCTGCAGCGACCTGGACTCAGCCGGCCATGAAATATGCATAGGAATGTGGGATGAATTATTCATAAGTACTTCTGTTATGGGTTCGGCAGCTCATTCTGTCTTAAATTTTTTTTAGTCAGGTATAACTTGATTGCTATGTTAGTCACACTCTGGAAAGAAATAGCTGCTAGATTAAAATAAATGTCTTTTATTTTTATGACTAAGTATAGATATAGCATGTGGTTCATGTTCTCATGATTCCAAGAACATTTTTAGAAAACTCCATTTCTAAGTGAGTAAGTTTGCTTTTCCATGGTGTGGCAGCCTTCTTCCCTTCCCTCTCCACCCCTCCCCTCCCCTCTGCTTCCCTTCCCTTCCCTTCCCCCTCCCCTGCCCTTCCTATTCCCTCCCCTCCTACCCCTCCGTTTCCTTCACCTTCCCTTCTTTTTCCCTATTCCTTCCTTTCTCCTTCCCTTCTCCTGTCTACCTTCCTTCCTTCCTTCCTTCCTTTCTTCCTTCCTTCCTTCCTTCCTTCCTTCCTTCCTTCCTTCATTCTTTCATTACTTCCTACCTTCCTTCCTTTCCTCCCTCCCTTTCCCCACTATTTCTCCAAGAAAGGGGTTTGAACTCTGCATTAAATGCTTTCAAGTGCTCAACCACATGAGCCACACTTCGAACCCCAGCAGTCTTTCTTTGGGAAGCAGGCAGACAGATGGTAGGAGAATGTCTGGTTAGGTGAATAATTTGGTGAGGACAGGATAAGAAAAACAGCAATGATAGAACTTGATTTTCTAATAAGTGGCATTAGGTGCCTTCAATCTATGGCAGAGAATCCCTGGCTGTTCCACTAGACTTGGAGTTTCTCAAATGGATAAGCCACTCTTCAACAGGCAGAACGACATAGCACTGAGAAATGATGGGAGGACAAAATGATGGGAGGACAGAAATGTCCAGTATAGGATGCTTCTAGCTTCGGAAAAAGAAGAATTTTATTTCAGAAAATTCTTCTCTGTAAGGGTAACTGTAGCAGAATCCCTGTCATAGGCCATGAAATAAATGCTTGGCCATTTCCTATGTTCAGTCGATCTCATCATGAGTAGAAACACTGGGTTCATCAGCTGCCACAGGAAACCTAAGCCTTGACACAGCCCCGGGTTTCTCATTAGAGCTAACAAGGTCAGAGAACTTGGAAACCTGCATTTGAACAATTTTAGATACTGCAGGTTTCTCATAAATGTATCCTGAATGAAGGGACAAGTGAGTTCAGGGGATGGAGGCCTCTCAATACTTTAGCAACTGATACATCATTGAAAGAATTTCACATTTCCTTTTATTGTGAGGACTTGTATTTATTTTTTTAAGCCATTGTTGAGCTAACATGCATCTTCAAGAGAGGGCAGGTTGGAAAACTCATTATTAATTTACCCCAATCATCCTAATGTGTATCTTTTGTTGTTGTTGTTTTGGTTTCGTTAGATGACAGAGGCAATATTAAGATCTTAAATGTGACCTCTGTACCTCCGTTCCTTTTGCTTCTGAGATGTGGTTGAGTCCCAAATGTTTGGATAAACACAGTTGTGCCCAGCATATCTAGCTTCTAAAGGAACTGTCTGGGCATGTGATTTTCCATAGTGGTGCAGCCAGCTCCACCTGAATAAGGCCTTCTCTGATGGGAGTGGTGGAGTGAAGAGACTGTGAGCAAGAGAGTTAGTACTTGGTGGATGGCAAGGTGGCCCTTCCCCCATGAGGAAAGGCTGAGACCAGTTGATTTGTGTATCTTACAATGTGAGAGACTTGGGGAATAGTAAAATGCACTGGACTGGACTAGTAGACCTGCCGCTGTCTGGCAATGGTGCTCGTGGTAGAAAGGACTTTGGTGAGGACATGGGCATCTCACCTGTGGCAAAAGTACATATTTCCCAACATCAGAAGTGAGAGTAAAAAGAAATTGTGATAGGATCTCGCAATGCACCTAGGCTAGCAATGAACTTGTGATCAGCCTACCTCAACTTTCTTAGTACTGGGATTGCAGGCATCTACCAGTAGGCTTGCAAGGAAGTGAAATCATTTTAAAGGAGACTTTGTGTGGAACAGGGTTGCCTATAATGGACTGGGGCAGCGGGGGGGGGTTGGGCGGCGGTGGTGATGTGTGGCAGGGACAATAAACAGTAAGCCCAAGTAAAGAGATTTAATAGATCCTCCTGCACATTGTTCAAATCCCAACTGTGCTGATCACTTGATGACCATGAGAGGGACTAGAGTGAGAATGGTAGGAGAAAGTGAGCTCAGACTACTACCTGAATTGTAGAAATTTCCATAAGGGAAGCTGGTTAAATTGTGTGTGATTGTGTGTGGGGGTGTGCATGTGTGTGTTATTTATTGAGGCTTGAGCTCAGGGACTCCTGCTCTCATTTGGCTTTTTTAGTGAAGTATGGTGCTCTACCATTTGAGCCACACCTCCACTTCTAGATTAATTGAGGTGAAATAAATGGAGCTAAAACTAACTGAGCTAGATTCCACTTTGATTAACTTCTAGTGTTTAATTGAGGTAAAAGTCTCACACACTTTTCTACGCAGGCTGGCTTTGAATTGTAATTCTCTAAGTTCAGATAAATCAGTATCTAGGATTACAGGTATGACTCACCACTACCTGACAGAAGTAAGAATATTCTTAAAACTTTCAGAAATTGTTATGATAGGGCCAGGAGATTGGCCTACTGGTACAGTACTTCCCTAGCATGCACAAATCCCTGGGCTCGATTACTTGGTTCTACATAATCAGAAAAAGCCAAAAGTGGCATTGTACCTCAAGTGGCAGAGGACTAGCATTGAGAAAGCTCAAGGACAGTGCTTAGGCCCTGACTTCAAGCCCCAAGTCTGGCAAAAAAGGTTATTATAAAGAAAATGTACAGAGGGGTATAGTTACAACAGGTAAAGAGTACATTTCTTTTTGGAAAATGCCACCCCTTCCTTTGTTCTCTCCCAGTGTTTCCCTCCTGCTCCCACCCCCTCACTGTACAGTTCATTTTCAACCTAGTCTAGTGAGTACCACTGCTATCTTTGTCCACTCTCTCTCCATCCATTTCTGTGCTAACCCACACACTTTCT
>JANJXV010001866.1:52500-67950 GCA_024803745.1 Megascapheus bottae | reverse complement strand
GGGGAGTCCGGGGGAGTCCGGGGGAGTCCGGGGGAGTCCGGGGGAGTCGAGTCCGGGGGACTCCGGGGGGAGTCGTACTCCTTCCCTCCACGAAAGGTCCAGGTCGACCAGTTGTCCCTGCCTAAGCACGCCGAGGTCGACCAGATGTCTGTGTTCCGTCCTGGAGGTCGACCAGATGGCTCTGTTTTGTTCCGAAGGTCAACCAGATGTCTAGCAGAGGTTTGTGCCTTCCTGGGAAGTGTATAGAAAGTGGATGGGGGCGTGTGGGGGTGGGGGGGGTATGAAGCTACAAACAAAACCATGATGAGGAAGGAAAGACTGCTCCTCCTTGTAACATCTCTTTATCTTCCACACCCCACCAGGGACCGCTGGATAGACCACCGGACCAGGGAGCGATGCCTGAACCAACTCAGCACTTAGCAGAAGGCAGCCAGCTAGGAATCCGATCCAGTGCACCTTTGGTGTGTGTGTGGAGGTTTTGCTGAGCCAGGGATGCAAGGCGAGATTTTGGGGAAGAAGCAAGCCTCCTCCTGTCCTGACCCCTGAGCACCCCTGCTCCTGCTCCTGCTCCTGCTCCTGCTACTGCCCCTGCCCCTGCCCCTGCCCCTGCCTCTTCCTCCTCCCCAGCTCCCGCCCCCCTGCCCCCACCATAACCTCACAGCCCTCTCCTGGAAATAAAATAAAAGGACCCATTTGCTTGAATCGCACTGTCTTTGGCTTGTGTTTGTATTCCACTCCCAAGATGAAAGGGGGTTGCATTTCTGACGTCTGATGCGGGGGGGGGGCGGCATGGAGAGAGAAGGTTCTTCGGGGTCGGGGTGTGGGGCGGGTGGGCAGGGGGGCGGATGGACAGATGAACGATGGGGGGGGGTGTGGTGGGATAGGTTGGGTTGGCCCCTGAACTCGCTCGCCGGTTTCTGGGAGTGTCCAAGCACCAGGGAGGGGACTTGAGGATGTGACTGACCAGGGAGACCCCGGCCTTGCTAGTCGTGGAGAAGGACTGAGTGACACAGCAGTCCAAGCCCAGCCACACCCAACACACCGGAAGAATGAATTCTATTTATTTCTTCCTCTGCTTGTGCTGCTGCTGCTTCTGCTTTCTTCATTGTCGGGGTGTCATGTGTAGAGGGGTGACAGTGACATTCCTCAGGAATAGGATACATGACTTCACACACACACACACACACACACACACACACACCCGAAACCCCTTCCATGCAGATGTATGCTTTGACAGAACACTCGAGAAGGGCTCTCCTGCGCTCTCTGTGTCTGTTGTCTGTCTGTCTGTCTGTCTGTCTGTCTGTCTGTCTGTCTGTCTCTCTCTCTCTCTCTCTCTCTCTCTCTCTCTCTCTCTCTCTCTCTCTCTCCTCCTGCACACCACCACCACCACCACCACCACCACCACCAACAACAACAACAACAACCCCTCCCTGGTTTCTGTGAAGAGCTAGTCTTGGTTAGGCCCGGCCCAGCCCGGCCTGACCCGACCCGACTGAGTGGAAGAGAAGAGCATAGGTGGCCGGAATTTGGGCGCTGGCTGGTTGGTGTGTGTCCCTGCACGTACTGATTTTCAATGTCCATCTCACCTACTCTCTGTGGCCTGCACCCACCCCAGGTCCTACCGGACCGAATCGAAGGACAGACCCGCCATGGGAATTCACAGCCCTGGTAGTTTCCGAAAGTTGACACTAGATGGCGGACACGCGCTGCTGGCCTTGGTCACCTGGAATGGCCCAGGGAGGGGCGGGGCGGGAAGGGGCCAGGGTCCACTTGTGGCATTTGTAGTGAGGAATCACGATGAAGAATCTCAAAAGGGGGCCAGGAGTGTGACCCAGTGATAGAATACTTGCGTAGCATGCACGCATGAAGCCCTAGGTTCTCTGGACTGCGTACACAGAAAAGCCAGAAGTGGTGCAGGCACTCCGTAGCCTCCAGAGAGATCAAGGCCAGAGTGCCCAGGCCTTGAGTTCAGGGGCCATAACTTGGAAGGAAGGGAGGGAGGGAGGGAGGGAGGGAGGGAGGAGAGAGAAAAAAGAAAGAAAGAGAGAGAGAGAGAGAGAGAGAGAGAGAGAGAGAGAGAGAAAGAGAAAGAGAGACAGAGAAAGTTTGGAGCTTGAGCTGGACTTGAATCTCTACCCACAGATGTCAGACTCCCCAGCAACTGGGTGAGCCACTGCCAGGGACTGGCACCACCCCCTGCGGTCCTTGGGCCTTTTTTGGGTCTTCCTTCTTAGCCTATTGTTTGCTTGTGCGTGTGTTTTAAAGAGCCACCGTTCTATTCTAGCCCACCCCTGCTACTTTGTTTTCATAACTACCATGCTCCCAGAAGATCTTACGCTCTTAACCTTCGTACACACACACGGTGATCAAAACCTACTGCCCTTACTGCCCCTCTTGGGTGGGTGGTGAGGGGGTACAGCTGGGGTCAGAGGAATTTCCATCTTCAGAAACAGTGATGAAGTGACATGTTGACACAGTATCGGTGCTGCAAATGAGCTGAGAGGCCACTAAATGGATTCTTTGCATTTCTGGGAGCCCCCGCCATGTAGGTGCTTCAGTGCAGTGTGTGTGTGTGTGTGTGTGTGTGTGTGTGTGTGTGTGTGTGTGTGTGTGTGTGTGTGTGTGTGTTCCTTCCTGGACTCTGCAGTGGAAGCTGCTGCCCGTGGTTTCCAGGCTGGCAGGGAGACTGGCAGACCCGCTGGCCCTAAAATACAGTTCTTTCTGGAGTACAGAAACAAAAGCAGGAGTGAACAAGTGTTGGTGGGGGTGGGGGTGGGTGGGTAGAGACACGAATCGGGCAGGCAGGCAGGCAGGCAGGCAGGCAGGCAGGCATCCATCCACAAGTAGCAGGCTGGACAGATGGACGGATAGATCGACTAGTCACGTTCAGGTGACCCAGTCAGTGACTGAGTTCTGGATGTTTGGGGGGCATTTCCTTCATTGTTCCTTCCCCCAAATGGCTTCCTGCCCTTCCTCTTTGTCTTTTTTTCTTCCTTTTCTGGGGGGTGGGTCCTGGGGCTCGAACTAGGCCCCGGGTGGGCGCTCTTCACGTGAAGGCTGGCACCCTACCCCGGAGCCAAGCCCCACTTCCCGTTTCCTAGAGTGTATTTGGGGGAGATAAGTGTCTCTCGGGTCGGGTCGTCCTGTGGTACCCAGGCTGGCTCTGAACCTTGGTCCTCAGACAGACCTCAGCCTCCTGAGTGGCCACCGTGCCCGGCAAGTTGGTCTTTCTTCTCTACTCACAGGAGATGCGTCTCGACTTAATTTTTTGTTTTTGTTTTTTTTTTGGGGGGGGGTTGGTGGGTGGGGATGGTCTTGTGACTTGCACGCGCACCAAAAAAAAAAATCATGGTGGGACCGGGAATGCGGTTTCATGGGACAGTGCCTGCCTAGCCTACCTGAAACACTCAGTCAGTGTTAGGAAAAACTGGGGAAGAAAGAAGGAAACAGGCCGGATGATCTTCCACTGTTTACTGGGATAGATAGCGGCAGCAGCAGCCTGCGGGGGGGGGGGGACACAGCCTTCCCGCAGGCTTGGAGACCGTGTGGAAGGGGGTTCAGGAGTGGGGTTGGTGAGGGAGGTCTGAGCAAGGAGGCAGGCGGGGGTGAATGAAAGAGTTGAAGAAAACACCCCCCCCACCCCAAACCCAAAAGAAAACCGAGAAAACGTCCACAAGGGAAGGTCGGGCGGGGTGGTGGGGTGGGCTTTCCAAAGTCTGGGCCCCCGTGGTGGTGGCATGTTTACAGGTGGGCAAGCTCGGGTACATTGGCTATGCTGGAGTCAGACAGTCTGCTGCTGCTGCTGCTGCAAGGTTTCCCTGGCATCTGTAAGCTCCAGGGAAAACTGAGCGCGGGTCAGTTCTTCACGGACTTCCATTGCTCAGTCACTCACACATAGGCAGGAAAAGCCACAAGGGGCAGTGAGGCTCTGGGATAGTGCCTAGGCCCCGAGTTCAAGCCCCAGGACTGGCCAAAACCAGCAAACAAATACAGAAATGAGGGGACAGGAGTTTGGCCTAGTGGAAGAGTGCTGGCTTAGCATGCGCAAAGGCCCGGGGGGTTCCATTCCTTGGTACCAACCACATCCATAGGGGGCAAAATAATCACAATAAAAAAAACCCAGAAGTGTGTGGTGCTCTGGCTCAAGTGGTAGAGCTCTAGCCTTGAGAAAGAAGCCCAAAGACAGTGCTCAGGCCCTGAGTACAAGCCCCAGGACTGGCCCCCCAAAAAAAAAAAAAGACAGAGAAAGGAGAGAAACCCTACCTCCTTTTCCTCCCTCCCCTTATCCATGTTTCCTAAGAAAACTGGTTTTCTTCTGTCTCCACCAAGTCACCAGATCTAAGTAAAATACAGAATTTTAGGTGCTCAATAACTCTCCGGTTCAAAGTACAGAAAAAGAAGAGGGGGATGGAGGGAGAGAGAGAGAAGGAGGGAGGGAGGGAGGGAGGGGGAGAGAGAGAGACAGAGACAGAGACAGAGAGACAGAGACAGACAGACAGACAGACAGACAGACAGACAGAGAGGCAGAGACAGAGAGACAGAGACAGAGACAGACAGACAGACAGACAGACAGACAGACAGACAGACAGACAGACAGACAGAGGGCCCCGAAGGGGAAACATGAAAAACACAGTATCGAGGTCATTTTTAGGCTGAGGCCTACCCTCCAACCAGGCCTCTGAGACTGCCTCCTTCCTGGTGGGATTGCCTTCACTGGAGCCCTGCATTTGGAAGGTGTGCACCCGGGCTGTCTTGTCTGTGAATGCCTAGCGGTACTTTCCCGTGCCTCCCGAACTGAAACTCAGGGCCTGGGCTTTCTCCCGGCCAGAGCTCTACCACGTCGTCAACCACAGCAGCAACAGCTGCAGCATTCGTTTCTGACTTCACTGAGGAATGGAAGCCGGGTCTTCCCGTTTGCTAAGCAAGCCCTCTCCCACTAGGCCAAACTCCCGGTCTCATCGATCCTACTTCCTTGAAACGATTTTCCTGAAGGTAGCGGTCGTGGAATTCCGGGCCCGCTAGCTGTTTGTCTTGTTGTTTGTTTGGTTCTCTGTAGTATTTGATTTTTTTTTTTTTTTTATTTATTTCCCTTTGGTGGTTTCTCTTCCCCAGGCCCCACCCCCACCCGCAGGGTGAAGCCTAACAGGAATGTCAGGCCGTTGCCATGACAACATTTACAAGACAAAGCACAGTCCGCAGTCCGAGCTTTTCTGGGGAGGAGCTGACTAGCTGAGTGGCTTGCCTTCACCCCACCCCCACCCCCACCCACCCGGCGTCTCTCCCCCCCCCCGCCCCCCCCCCCCCCCCCCCGCAGACACACACCGCACACCGCGCGCGGGGAAATGGCTCACACTTCACTCTGTCTTGACAAACACAGCCTCTCGTGTGCTTGGCCTGATCCTTGGGCAGGAAAAGGCAGCTTTGGGAGTATTTTTTTTTCTGCTGCCGGCCACTTCCCTGCTTTCCTGGGCCATGGATGGGCTGGCTGGCTTGTCTCCTACTAGCTGGACTGGTCAGACTGCTACCACCCGCCCCCTGCCTGTGGCGGAGTGAGTGCCGCCCCAGTCCACAGACAGAATTGGGGGAGGGCGTGGGCATGTCTTGGCAGGACTGGGCTCTGCCCTGTACCCTTCGGTGAGGCCGGGTGTGTGAGTACGAAATGCCCCGTGCGGCTGACCCCCCACTTGGCTGACCTCCCTGGGGAGAGAGGAGAGAGGGGAGGAAGTCAGGAGTCTGGTCTCCTCTTCATTTTCCCAAGCTCAGGCCAGGCCAGGCCCAGGGCCAGGCCAGGGCCTGCTTCCATTTCCCAGGCGAGAGATTTCAGGATCACAGATGATGATGATGATGATGATCATTGAGGATGATGGATGATTGGTCCTGCCTGGGGCCTGGATTGCTGTCCTTGAGCTTTTTCACCTGAGACTGAAGTTCTACTATTGGAGCCACAAATCCACTTCCATCTGGCTTTTTGGGCAGATGCTATCGATGTAGTTTAGCGAGTTAGTACTCAGTTCGTATTTTGCCAGTTCATTCCCAGGGCCGAGATCCCCCTCCCTCCCCGCCACCCCAGGTCCTCAGACCTGAAGTTAGGGCCTGGGCGCTCGGTCCTTGGACCTTTCTTCGGCTAGTATTCTGCCAATCGAGCCACAGAACCACTTCCAGCGTTTTCTGCCAAGGTGTCATCATCGTTAGCATTGCATTTTTTTTTTAACTTTTAAAAATTGGTCAGGGGGCTGGGAGTTTGACCTAGAGCGGTAGAGTGAGTGCTTGTCTAGCATGCACGGAGACCCAGGTTTGATTCCTCAGTGCCAAGTACATAGACGAGATGGAAGTGGTGCTATGGCTCAAGTGGCAGACTGCTAGCCTTGAGGAAAGAGCCCATGGAGGATGCTCAGGCCTAAACTGCAAGCCCCAGGACTGGGGGGGGGGGGGGGAAATTAAAAAAAAAACCCGACAGCTACTAAGAGCGGCTCCACCACTAAAAATAGGTTTGTGGTTTAAGAAGACACCTTCGGAGCGTTCTCATAGGAGACTGCGTCAGGCAATGGAGACTGGGAGCTGAACCAAAGCCTCATCGAAGCAGAGTGGACTGCATTTAAATTTGATTCCATCTAAATGTGACTAAGATATAAGAGAAGTCTCTGGGGCCGGGAGTTTGGCCTAGTGGTTAAAGTGCTTGCCTAGCATGCAAGAAGACCCGGATTCGATTCCTTGGTACCACATACATAGAAAAAAGCCAGAAGTGGTGCTGAGGCTCAAGGGGTAGAGCTCTAGCCTTGAGAAAGTCCAAGGACTGTGCCCAGAACCTGAGCTCAAGCCCAGGACTGGCAAAAAAAAAAAAAAAAAAAAAAAAAAATAAGGGAAGTCTCATTCGCCTTTGTCTTGTACTTCTGTATTCATTTTTTTTTTAACTTTTGCTAGAGTGTCCACTATACCCATCAAAGAATGACAGTACACGTCATCCCCAGAATCTATACATGTGTTCCTGGCTCACTCTGTAAAAGCCTAGTAAAATGACCATGACACACACATTTGCCCATCCACACTATTAAAAAAGAACTTGCATTTCTATACCTTTATGGGAAAAAAATTCTGTGTATGTGTCATTGTTATGCAGGAGCGTATTTTGCTGGTTTGAAAGAATAGGATGCCTACAGTTTTCAGCAGTTTTCTTTGTTTCTTTTTACAGCATGATCTTTGCTGTACTCTTGCTGATGGCCGCTAGATTTTAATGTATCTGTTTCCCTACTTGATCACATTACTGATTCTGATTTCAGTTTTTCATCTGTTTTGCGTTTGTTTTTTCCTCATGTCACATTGGCGAAGGACCCAGGAATAGGACACAAAGGTGGAATAAACATTAATTTTGTGCATTCTTTGGTAACTTTTTTGTGTTTGGTCACTACAAAGCTTTGCTTCAAGTGTATGCATTTTATTCAAATCAGTGATCTATGTTTATGTGATTTCCTAAACATAATTGTGGCTTCTAAAAAAATGTAACATCCCGATTACATTCCTAACTAGAATGAGTATGTCTGTTTTTGTACCTCGATGCTGTATTTTAACCCTTTGTATTACTTAGGTTATTTTGCTTTGGTTAAAAATGGCTCAAGTAGAGAAGCGGTCCCTTTATTAAGACAGCGTACAACACTGTAAATAAAATGTGTACCGTCAATTGTCTTTAAAATAAATAAATGAATAAATAAATACATAAAATAAATATAAATATTGTTAGTATGGGCTGGGAGTGTGGTGTTGAGCCACAAGTGTCTAAGGACAGCGCGCAGGCAGGCAGGCAGGCAGGCAGGCAGGCAGGCAGGCAGGCAGGCAGGCAGGCAGGCAGGCCGGCCCTGAGTTCAAGCCCCAGACTGGCGAAATAAATAGGAAGATAAATACAATACATCCATTTCTGTGTAGTACGGAGGCCAGGAGTGTGGCCCACTGCTAGAGTGCTTGCACAAAGACCTCTTCCCCACCCTGGGTGGGTGAGGAGGTTTGTTCTCGGGTGCCCGGAAGGGGGGGGCGGGGGCTTGATCGATGTTGGGTCGGCTGTTTCCCCTTGTCCTGGGGCGCCACCTAGCGGACACTGCCTGTCATGGCGGACAGTGATTCCGCCGTGTTGAGGAAGTTCTGGTGAAGAGGCTCATCTGGAGAATACGGAGTGACGAGTGACCCACCGGCTGTCAATTCTGCTGGGTTGTTGAAAATGAAACTCTCTTGGAGCTGGGGGTCCAGTGTCTCATGTGTGTCACTGCACCTACTCAGGGTGGAAGAGGGAGAGAGAGGACTGGAGAGGGGGGGGGGGAGGCAGAGACAGAGACAGACGGACACACAGACACACAGTAGATAGACAGATGAAATTTACACAGAGAGACACAGAGACAGAGGAGGGGTAGCTAGTGGGAGGGAGAATGAGAGACTGCTTGTGAACTGTCAGGCGGTCACAGAAAGGGCCTGGGCAGATGAGATGGTAAATAGGTACATGGTTCCTTCATTTCCAAGGAGGAATTTTTTTTTTTCCTCTAGTCTTGGGCCTGGGATAGCGTCCCTGAGCTGCTTTTTGCTCCAAGCCAGCACTGTACCGCTAAGCCACATTCCCAGTCCTTATTGCTATCATTATTAGGTTTTTTTTTTTTTTTTCGGAACAACCTTACCCCTTCTTTCGCTTGCTTCCCCATCCCTGCCCACACGTTGCATCGTTCGTTTTCCACACAGTGCATGGCAAACACTATCCTACTTCCTTTAAAATCCGTGCCCCTTCCCTTGCTCCCTCTGAGAGAAAGAAAGAAAGAAAGAAAGAAAGAAAGAAAGAAAGAAAGAAAGAACGAACGAAAGAAAGAAAGAAAGAAAGGGAAAAGTCTAAATCTCAAAGACACCACACCACCATGCCATGCATGCCAGGTGTCCATGTCATGGAATTTGTTTGGATCCCAGGTCTCGTGTATCTGCAGTGCCTTCAGTGTTCAGAGGAGTTCCACCTTCTGACCAAAAGAGAGCAGGTGCATCACCCACCCACCCACCAACTCACTCGCAGCACAGGTCAGGGAAACCACGGTGAACACCCAATAGGGAGAGAAGAGTGGGTCCACTCACTCACTCACTCACTCACTCCATCAGTCACCAACCATGCCAGTCACAGCAAAGGCAGTACTTTTAGTACTGGGTGGGTTTTTCCCCAGGCCGCTCTCCACCCCTCCCAACCCCCCCACCCCTTCCTTCCCCCGAGGCTCATGCACCGTTTGCTCCTTCATCATCCACGAAGACCCCTGTTTTCTCTGGGAAGACGGGCTCTCGGACCCGGTCTCTCTGTTCTGCTCCCTCCCTACCCGGGTTCTCCTCTTGGCGTGAGCGATTGTAGGAGTTTTCGGGTGGGGTGGGGTGGGGTGGGTGGGGCAGGCGGGCAGGCCGGCGTGAACGGGGCAAAGGGTGGAAGCGGCGATGTTGGAGGGGGGGCGGGCACGGGTGGTGGAGGTGCCCGTCCGTCTTCTGTTTCGGGGCTGGCCGGCCAGCTTCACCCGTCCCCGGGCCGCTGCTGCGTGACGGCGAGGCCGGCCGGCCCGCCCGCCCGCCGGCCCGCCACGGTTTCACTGTCGGCTTCACGGGCGGCGGGATCTCAGTGTAGGTCTCCGGGGGCTCCAGTGGCGTTGCTCGGGGGGGGGGGGGTTGCAGAGGGGCCCCGGCCGTCCCCGGCCGCCGCCGCTTTGGCCCCGACCGACCTCTGCGGTGCCTCTCGGGGTGCGGGGGCGGGGAGGGAGCGCGGCCGGCCGTTTCTCTCCGCGCCTGCTGTCCGCGGAGCCCCGAGCCGGCCGGCGAGTGCCGATCGCCGATCCATCCCGGGCAGAGAAACTCGGGGGTGGTGTCGGGTGATGACACCCGGGGTGGGTGGGGGCCGCCACCGGTGGCGGCGGTCGCGCACCTGGGAGCCGGCCGGTCGGCTTCAGCGTCCCCGCTCCGGGACCCCATCCATCTCCTTCCCCGAGTCGCGTCCGCGTTCTCGGGCGCGGCGGGCCGCTTTGGGGCGGCGAGTCCCGCCCGCCCGCCGCCGCCGCCGCGGCCGCCACGGTTGGTTTCACTTTCGCCGCCGCCGCCGCCGCCTCAGTCCAGGGTCTCCGGGGGCTCCGGTGGCGGCGGCGGCGGCGTTCCGGAGGTTGCCGAGGGGGCCCGGCCGCTCGTCCCGACCTCTGCGGTGCCTCTCGGGGCGCGGGGGCGGGGAGCGCGGTGGTTTGTCTCCGGGCCGGCCGTCCGTGGAGCTCCGAGCCGGCCGGCGAGCGCCGATCCCGGGCAGAGCGACTCGCTGGTGTCGGTTCAGGGGAAGGCGGTTGTCGCGCGCCCCCTGGCGTCCGCTTTTATATGACAGGTCCTTCGTCCTCAGCCGAGCGAAGGAGGGCGTCTGGCGTAGTGCGTCCCGGCAGAGGGCCGGCCTCTCCCGGCTGCCGGACGCGGCCGTCCCCGCGGCGTCGCTGTGGAGCCGGAGCGGCCGGTCCGTCGCAGATTGCACCTGCAGGAGAGTGAGGGGCCGGGTTGCGCGTCGCGTCTCCTCCCGGCGTCCGGGAGGCAGCTTTGTCCGGTCGACCAGTAGTTCCGTCGGGGGCCCCGAGGCCCCCTCCTCGCTCTCTCCCCCGCCTACCCCGCCTAGGGGAGGCGAGCCGGCCCAGAGAGGAGGCGTGCGTGGCGGCACGGGCGGCGCTGGGGAAGGCCGGCGGCGGTGGCGGCGAGCCGACCGATCGGCTCTGGGTCACGGCCTCCCCGGTCTGTCGGGCCCCCGCACCGGTCTGTCGCTCGGTCGGTCGTTCGGTCGGTAGGCCGGCCGACCGGCCAGTCCCCCCCCCCCGCGGTATGACTCGCAGGCAGGTACACTGGGCCGCCCCGCCTGGGTCCGGGGGGGCCGGAGGGAAGCCTGGCCCGAGGTCTTCGGGTCCTCTCCCCTACAGCAGGCTCGGGCGGCTCCCGGCGGCCCCCTGGCCCTCTGACTCCGCGTATCACCCGGGCTTTGGTCCGAGGCGGTGGCGGTGGGGACGACCGACGTCTCCGGAGTCGCGGTCCCCGAGTGATCGCCGGTGGGTGGCGGGGGCCCGGACGCGCGGTCCCCCGCCTAGGAGGGTCGTCGGGCCCGAGGTGCCCGCGTGTGCGGCCGACGAGAACCTCGGAACCCGGCGGGACCCAGGTACTGAGGTGTGTGGGACGCCGGCGTGGACTCGCCCGGTTCGCCCTGGCCTCTGGGCCCCTGCCGGGAGGAAGGAAGACCTCCGGAGACAGGGACCCGGACCCGCTCCCGGTGTGTGTGTGTGCGTGGGTGCCCCCGGCTGCCCAGCCGACTCCGGGGCCGGGGCCGGGGCCGGGGCCGGGGCCGGGGCCGGGGCCGGGGCCGGGGCCGCGCGCCTGCCTGCCCGGTAGGACGCCCCCTACCGACCGGGCCGTGAGCCCATGCGCGTCCGGGCGGGTGCGCACGTCTGAGTGCCCGAGATACCGGGGAAGGCTTGCTCTGATCTCCGCCACCTCCTAGCCCGCTCTCGCTTCTCGTGTACTTTTTTTTTTTTTTTTTTTTTTTTTTTTTGCGTGGTCGACCAGTTGTACAGCGAGTTCCGTGTTTCTCCCCGTTGGGGAGGTGTTGGGGACAGCGGTACCGAGATTGGGTTCCGAGAGGCCCGTGACGTGAGCGAGTTATCCCCCCTGCTGGAGGACCTACTTTTCGTGTCGTGACGTGTGCGATTTGTACCTGCAGGATGGTGCTGACATGCCCTCTCTCGGTGGCTGTCAGTGGGTGCTCAGCCGTCTCTCGGGGTGCCGTGTGCCCGGGCTTTTCCCCGCTGCCGCCCCGTGTGCCCCTTCCCCGCCTCCTCCTCCCGCGTGCTCCCGCCGCCCTGCGCAGGCCCTGGCCCTGTGGTGGCTCGTGTGGTTGGTGGATCGCGGTGGCGTTTGGGTCACTCGACCGCCCGGTTGCCTGAGTGACGCCTGTCTCCCCGCTCGAGGAAGACCTTCCCGGGTCGGCCCGGGGGGGGTGGGTGGTCTGCGCTGTGCCGCTCACTTGCCCGTGTTTTCTCCCTGCGCCGGCAGCCTTTTGGAAGGCGGTTGTCGGCGCGTGCTCTCCACCCGTGGGGTGCCCGAGAAGGCGGGAAGAGGGGGAGCCGGCCCCCGTTTTTTTTTTTTTTTCCGGTCCACGCCCCGTTCACGCAGCAGTAGCCCGTCCTGCTGCGGTGCCCTCCCTGGTGTGGCGGCCTTTGCTGAGTTTTCTCGGCCTTTTTCTTTTTGGTTGTGCCGGTCTTTCCCGAGCACCGGCTTTTTTTTTTTTCTTGTCGCTGCCTTCCTTCCGGTACTCTCGCTGGCCGCGGCGGTCCCCGGCGTTCCCGAAAGCTTGGGGTGCCATGGGCTCGGGGTGTCGTACCTATATCTGCACCTTGCCAGGTGGCCAATTTTTTTTTTTTCTTTCGCTCTCTCTCTCCCCTGGCTACGTCTAGCCCAGGGTCACGCTTCGCTCCCGGGCCCGCTGCCTCCGAGTGCCGCGTGGTTGTCTCCCCATCCCTTCTCGTGACCGATGTGGTGGTGATGCGATCTCCTTCGGGCCCGGGCCTAAGCTGCGCCAGGCGAGGGACGGACATTCATGGCGAATGGGACCGCTCTTCTCGTGCTGCTCGTGGGCCCCTCGCCTCTCCGTCCCACCGTGTTGGTGGTGTGCGGGAGGCAGGGGTGCGGCATCCGGGCTCGGCCGCGCTCTCCCCGCTCTTGCCGTGAGATCGGGGACCTGTGTGCCGGCAAGGGGGGCAACTCTGATCTCGCCTCCCCTTTCCGGCCACTCGTAGCGCCACGGGGCCGGCCCTCTCCGCGGCGAGGGTGGGCTCTGTGCCCCGTGGACTCCCGTGCTGCGGTGCAAAAGCGTCTGCAGCTCCCGGCTCTCTTGCGGTACTCCCGAGAAAGCTCCCGGTCGACCCCCAGGTGCCCGAAGCTGGGCGGTGGTGTCGTTCCCGTTTCCCGTGCCCCGTCTGGTGGCTCGCTGCCCGTGGCGTGTCCCGGCCATCCTCGCTCGAGTCAGGGGGAGGCTGTCGCTGTTGGAGATGCGGTGCCTTCTCGGGGGTCGAGGCGGTCGGCCCGAGAGGCCGGGTGTGCGTGTCTCGGGGTGCCGGTGGGCGGAGCGGTCTCCTCCCTTTGTTGGTGAGCCGCTGTTCCCGGCCTTCGGCTGTGCTCCTTCCCTGCCGTGTCTCCTGGCGGCCTCGCTGGGGGACCTGAGAAGTTGCAGTGGAGGTGAGCCGCTCGGGGGCCGGGTTCTCCGCCGTGCGCCTGTGCACCCTCGACCGCCCCTTTGCCCTCTCGCGCGAGCGGCACCGCCGGAGCCGGTGTTGCTCGGACCGCAGACCCCCCCTCCTGCCCGTGCCGCTGGATGGGCGCCTTTGGCGGTGACCCCTGGCGGGGGCTCCGTCGGGCTGGGTCCGGCACCCCCTCAGAGTGAGAGGTGTGTTCTCTAGCTATCTTGGTTCGGGGGGCGGTGCTGCTCCCGCTGGGCTGGCGGGGGTCGCTCCCGATGGGCTCCCGCGGCTCTGGCCGTCCCCCGTCGTCCCGCTTCTTGGAGAGCGCTTAGCGGCTTGCCCCAAGCCGCGTGCGCGATGGCCGATCGCTTGCGTGCCCGCGCCTCCCCCCTCCGAGCTGGGGGAGGATCCCGCGGGGCCTCTCTCTCGGGGCCGGCGCCTGGTTGTGGCAGCGGTGTGGGCGATTTCCCGACCTGTCCCCACCCCCCCGCCTCAGGCAAGCAGCGGCGCGCTGGTCTGAGCCGCGTGCGGGCTCGTCGCGCGAGGGCGATGTGGTGTGGCCGTGCGGCTGCCCGGGCACTCGGAGGAGGGGTCGGGTCCCGTCCCCCCTCCTCCCGCTCCCGCACCGCCGCCCTCGGGCGGGTTGGCTCTCGGCCGCCCTCCGCCCCGGCGTCCGCGTCGGGCGACGTCCACCGGCCACGACGGCGTTGCGTGCGAGCCAGGCGGTGTGGTGCTCCGTGGCTGTGAGGCCGTTCCGCGGCGACGCTCCGTGGTGGGGGGTGGCGACCCCCTCCGGAGCCGTGGGAAAGCGGTGCGTGTGGGTGCTGCTCCGGCCGGCCGAGGAGGCCGAGTGTCAGACACGTGGTTTCTGGCGTTGCCCGGTGGTGTGGATGGTTATGGCGGAGTGGAGCTCGGAGAGTGCGGCTTGGCTTGGCTTGGCTTGGCTTCCGCGGGCGCGGTGAGGTCCCTGTGGCGTGCGTGGCGAGCTCTCCTTTGGTGGCCCCGCCCGTGTGGTGGGTGGGCCCCCGGCCACCGGCGCCGGTGGTAGAGGGTGGTGATCCGATCCCACGTTGGTCGGGCCGGCTCGGCGTCCCAGGCGTCTCCCGGGACCGCTCCGGAGCTGGGGGCGGTGAGATCCCGAGTTCGTTTGCCTGGTGGCCCGTCCGTGCCCGGAAGGCTCCCCCTCTCCCGTCGGCATCGGGGGTCGTGGGCCCGGCCGCTCGCTCGCCACTCGCCTCACTCGCCCGGTGGAGCCACGTCGTGCCCTGCCCGGCCCCCTCCCACCGGTCGGTCGCCTTTCCCGGTCCTCGCCGAGTTGGCCCTGGTGGCCGGCCACCGTGCGACGGCCGAGGGGAGGTGGCGTCGGCTGGTTGGAGGGGGGGACGCGCTCCGTGGCGCCGACCCAGGGCTCCCCGTCGGTCTGGTGTGACCACCCGTCCGGGGTTCCGCGCGCGGGACCGCCAGTGTGCCATGGGGGTGCCGGCGGTGAGATTCCCGTGTGCGTCCCTGGCGCGGGTGTTGCCCGCCGCGGGTCCCTAGGGCCGGTGCCCTTTTGGTGACGGGGAAGACCCCGCACGGGCGTCGTCGGTTCCCGGGGTGCCTCTCCTCCTCCCCTTCCGCCCACCCATCGTCGTAGGCCTGCCCGTGTCTCGCCCTGCCGCTTCTGGCTTGGCCGGGGGAGCCCTCCGCCCGTGTTCTCCGATCCGGGGTGGTGGTGTGCGCGCCCCCCTCCGCGCGAGTCGCCGCCGCGGGTCGGTCGCAGCCCCGGTCCCGTGCTTGCCTTTGGCCCGCTCCACGCCGGCGGCGTCGCGAGAAGCGTGTGTTGTGGCCGCGGTCTGGTTTTGGGGCGGTGGTGCCCCTCTCCCGCGGATCCGGGGCTGCCGCCGCCGCCGCCATCGGCCATCGGCGGCCGGTGATTCCGTCTCGGGGTCGTGGCCGTGGCCCCCTCCCCATCACCCCGCCGCCGCCGGTCCCCCGGTCCCGGTCCCGGCCCCGGGGCGCAGCTTGCTGGGGCGGTGTCGTGCGCGTGTGAGCGAGGGGAGCCGGCTGGAGGAGCGTGGCGAGAACCCCGCGGCCGGTGACGTGGCGCGTGCGCGCGCGTGCGTTTCCTTCCGGTCGCCGGGGCTTCTGCCCGCCCGCTCGCTCTTGGTCTGTGCTCTCTGCCGCTCGCTCGCCGCCGCCCGTCTCTTGCTCGCGACTGCGCCCCGCC